>JBBPBX010003265.1:49479-75873 GCA_038048925.1 Garcialebias charrua | reverse complement strand
GTCAGTGATGAGCACCGGAGTTGAGCCTTTTGTCGTCCAGTGTCTTCAATAGAAAAAGAGAGACGAAGGAACGATAAAGCCAGTAAATGAAAATGAGGTTGATAATTGTCAATCATCATGCAATTAATTGATTTATTGTTTATCGCGACAGGCCTACCAAGAGGTACAAAAAAAAAAAGATTATTTAGTCAAACAGCATTCATAATGAGAGATCAGAATCAGATTTTTTTTAAAAACACAAATACCGGTACTAGCATCCAAGGAATTGCACTCATGGAAGCAGTATGGTTAAATTCTCAAGAGCTTCTGAAGTGGAAAAACAAGAAATGCAACCAGTGAAACAGTCCAGCAGCTGACTGGGCATTCACTCCGTTTCATCCGGTCTATAACCACGGCAGCCCTATTAAAAATACAATAACTCGAAAGGCTTTAATGAGTTTTGTATTGAACTGCCGTATTCAGTCAGCAGCACACTAACGCACACACTAAAAGTCCATCTGTGGCCTATCCCACATGTTTCTGAGGATCAAGTCTTTAACTTGAGTTCACATTTTGATTTAACTGCTACATCTTTGCCACACAGAGCACGTCCATCTATATAGAAAAAAAAGTTCCCCACAGTGTTTATGCACGGCTGTTAAAATGGTCCGACTGTCACAGGAACTGAACACGATCTTTCTGCGTTGTCACAGAGTGCAGGGTCTGGCTGGACTCGGCTCCAGAGCTGCTGCGGGGTTCACTGCGCCAAGGCTGCAGGATCAGAGAAATACAGTCAACGCCGCGCTGTAGAACAGTTTGAATGAGATTTACTGACAGGAAGCTGTTCGCTCAACTGACCTTTCAATAATGCTGTTGTTGCACTGCAGCTCGCGCACCAAAAGCTCCATTTCCTCCCTTAAATGGTGCATCCTAAAATAAAGCAACTTGTTTATTTATCCTTATTGTGGCATTGCACTCCTCCATTAAAGAAACATTTTAATTTCAGGCCTAACCAGTTATTACTTTGGTCAACCATTAAAGCACACTTCACCCTCCTGATGTGACAAAACAAGAACAAACAGACACCTGGGGACCATCGGCTCCTTGTTGTTTGGTACGACTCCCCCCGGCTGATGTTCAGCTCTCTCAAACTGCAGAGTGTGGAGGAGTCTGTCCATAGCCTGAGGTGGGCAGACAACACTTTACAACTCACATAAATCTATCATACAAACAAATCCAAAACAATAGACAATAAAACTGTAGAGTTGTTTGCAAACATTTTATACAGAGAATCTTTGGACCTAGTTAAAAACATAAAAAATATGAATGCAGTTACTTTATTCTGATGCTGCTCGGTCATTTCCAAATCTGCCAACAAGCCCGTGGAGAAAGAACCAAAGTCCTGTAGTTGGGCCTGCATCTCCAGGATTACACTGTAATCAGAGAAGCACAGTGAGGAAGTTACAGCACCTATATACTGCCACAGACTACAACCAAAAACATAAAACTGACCAAGGTTTGTGAAAGGAGCTTCACTTAAATACTGAACAGTGTTTTATTTTCTATTTTAAATGTGTTTTAAAAGACGAGCTGTAGGAGAGACTAAAAAGATCATCTCCCATACAGGTAAAGATAAGACATCAAATCCATGTGCGGCTTTCATGGATATTGTATCAACTCACAAGTGCTAGCAGAGCAGCTACATCACCACAGTCACTCTTGTGTGATGTCAACATCACTCTTTATTATTAGTACTCACTTTCAGCCTCCAACAAAATGTTTTCCCCCTTATAAGTACCAGGAACAACCTCTGACTCATGGTGTCAATTCACAGCCAATAACAGAGACTTCAACATGAATGTCAAACCAAAACCTGAACAGAACATTAACAGGAACAACCCATTTACACACTCACATACATCGTAAACACTCACAAACATCGTAAACACTCACAAACATCGTAAACACTCACAAACATCGTAAACACTCACAAACATCGTAAACACTCACAAACATCGTAAACACTCACAAACATCGTAAACACTCACAAACATCATAAACACTCACAACATCGTAAACACTCACAACATGGTAAACACTCACAACATGGTAAACACTCACAAACATGGTAAACACTCACAACATGGTAAACACTCACAACATGGTAAACACTCACAACATGGTAAACACTCACAACATGGTAAACACTCACAAACATGGTAAACACTCACAAACATGGTAAACACTCACAACATGGTAAACACTCACAACATGGTAAACACTCACAACATGGTAAACACTCACAAACAACGTAAACACTCACAAACAACGTAAACACTCACAAACAACGTAAACACTCACAAACAACGTAAACACTCACAAACAACGCAAACACTCACAACATGGTAAACACTCACAACATGGTAAACACTCAAAAACATCGCAAACACTCACAACATGGTAAACACTCACAACATGGTAAACACTCACAACATTGTAAACACTCACAACATGGTAAACGCTCAACATCGTGAACACTCAACATGGTAAACACTTACATCGTGAACACTCAACATGGTAAACACTCACAAACATTGTAAACACTCACAAACATTGTAAACACAACATCATGAACACTCACAACATGGTAAACACTCCCAAACATTGTAAACACTCACAAACATTGTAAACACAACATCATGAACACTCATAACATCGTGAACACTCACAACATGGTAAACACTCACAACATGGTAAACACTCACAACATGGTAAACACTCACAACATGGTAAACACTCACAACATGGTAAACACTCACAACATGGTAAACACTCACAACATGGTAAACACTCACAACATGGTAAACACTCACAATACATTGTAAACACTCACAAACATTGTAAACACCACAAACATTGTAAACACTCAAACAACGTAAACACCCAAACAACGTAAACACCCAAACAACGTAAACACTCACAACATGGTAAACACTCACAACATGGTAAACACTCACAACATGGTAAACACTCACAAACATTGTAAACACTCACAAACATTGTAAACACTCACATACATTGTAAACACTCACAAACATTGTAAACACCACAAACATTGTAAACACTCAAACAACTTAAACACTCAAACAACGTAAACACTCACAAACATTGTGAACACTCACAAACATTGTGAACACTCACAAACATTGTGAACACTCACAAACATTGTAAACACTCACAAACATTGTAAACACTCACAAACATTGTAAACACTCACAAACATTGTAAACACTCACAAACTGTAAACACTCACAAACTGTAAACACTCACAAACTGTAAACACTCACAAACTGTAAACACTCACAAACATTGTAAACACTCACAAACATTGTAAACACTCACAAACATTGTAAACACTCACAAACATTGTAAACACTCACAAACATTGTAAACACTCACAAACATTGTAAACACTCACAAACATTGTAAACACTCACAAACATTGTAAACACTCACAAACATTGTAAACACTCACAAACATTGTAAACACTCGCAAACATTGTAAACACTCACAAACATTGTAAACACTCACAAACATTGCAAACACTCACAAACATCGCAAACACTCACAAACATCGCGAACACTCACAAACATTGTGAACACTCACAAACATTGTGAACACTCACAAACATTGTGAACACTCACAAACATTGTGAACACTCACAAACATCGCAAACACTCACAAACATCGTAAACACTCACAAACAACGTAAACACTCACAAACACTCACAAACATTGCGAACACTCACAAACATCGTAAACACTCAAACATCATAAACACAAACATTGTGAACACTCACAAACTGTAAACACTCACAAACATTGTGAACACTCACAAACATCGCGAACACTCACAAACATCGCGAACACTCACAAACATCGCGAACACTCACAAACATCGCGAACACTCACAAACATTGCGAACACTCACAAACATTGCGAACACTCACAAACATTGTGAACACTCACAAACATTGCGAACACTCACAAACATTGTGAACACTCACAAACATCGCAAACTAAAGCTGCACGATTAATCGCTTTTGCGATTATCTCGCGATATGTTAAAACGCGATTCACTAATCGCACGGGCTGCGATTTGACTGGTCACGTGACTTGGGAGTGAGCCGACTGGCCGCGCGCAGCTCTGAGCGGAGCAAAACAGAGCAGAGCAGGGAGGAGGAGACCGTGCGCTCCAACACAGTTGCTTCAGGCTCGACAGAAGTCATAAAAGTTATAAATTCAGGTAAGTTAGCCCATGTAAACGTGTATCTGAGCTTAGAGGCTGAAACACCGAGACCGCGGGAGATAAACAGAGCGCGAGCTGGTCATGTGACCGGGTCTGTTTTGACGGTGCCCGGTTAGCAGCTAGCTCAACAAGCTAACGTTCTGCGTGAAAAAGCGCATTAATTATCTGATTAAAAAAAAACAGTTGTGTCGTTAGTGATATGAATTAATACAGAACCAGTAAAAATAATTGCATTTTAAATCGCAATCGCAATTTATAGAAAAAAAAATCGCTGTTAGATTATTTTCCTAAATCGTTCAGCCCTATCGCAAACACTCACAAATATTGCGAACACTCACAAACAACGTAAACACTCAAACAGTGTAAACACTCAAACATTGTAAACACAAACATTGTGAACACTCACAAACTGTAAACACTCACAAACATTGTGAACACTCACAAACTGTAAACACTCACAAACTGTAAACACTCACAAACTGTAAACACTCACAAACATTGCGAACACTCACAAACATTGCGAACACTCACAAACATTGCGAACACTCACAAACATTGCGAACACTCACAAACATTGCGAACACTCACAAACATTGCGAACACTCACAAACATTGCGAACACTCACAAACATTGCGAACACTCACAAACATTGCAAACACTCACAAACATTGCAAACACTCACAAACATTGCAAACACTCACAAACATTGCAAACACTCACAAACATTGCAAACACTCACAAACATCGCAAACACTCACAAACATCGCAAACACTCACAAACATCGCAAACACTCACAAACATCGCAAAGACTCACAAACATCGCAAAGACTCACAAACATCGCAAACACTCACAAACATTGCGAACACTCACAACATTGCAAACACTCACAAACATTGTGAACACTCACAAACATTGTGAACACTCACAAACATCGCAAACACTCACAAACATTGCAAACACTCACAAACATCGCAAACACTCACAAACATTGTGAACACTCACAAACATCGCAAACACTCACAAACATTGCGAACACTCACAAACATCGTAAACACTCACAAACATTGCAAACACTCGCAAACATTGCGAACACTCACAATCATCGTAAACACTCAAAAACATCGTAAACACTCACAACATTGTAAACACTCACAAACATCGCAAACACTCACAAACATCGCGAACACTCAGAAACATCGCAAACACTCAGAAACATCGCAAACACTCACAAACATTGCAAACACTCACAAACATCGCAAACACTCACTAACATTGTGAACACTCACAAACATTGCAAACACTGGCAAACATTGCGAACACTCACAAACATCGTAAACACTCACAAACATCGCAAACACTCACAAACATCGCAAACACTCACAAACATCGCAAACACTCACAAACATTGCGAACACTCACAAACATCGCGAACACTCACAAACATCGCGAACACTCACAAACATCGCGAACACTCACAAACATCGCGAACACTCAGAAACGTTGCGCACATACAGGGCTGTTTGAATGTTTGTGACCCTTTAGAATATTTCTATATCTCTGCATACATATAATCTAATCTTTAGATTTTCACAAGTCCTAAAAGAGAACCCGGTTAAACAAAAGAGATAAAAATATTATACGTGGTCATTTATTTATTGAGGAAAAAGATCCAATAATACACATTTGTGAGTGGTTAAAGTATGTGAACCTTTGCTTTCAATACCTGGTGTGACAACAAATCTCTTTTGTTCCTGCCATGATCCACTTCCACAAATGTGTTGTGAAGAGCAGACTTTAATAAATCCTTGTTCTTTAAATCAAACAGGGTGTCCACTCACACCTGATCATCATTCCATTGATTGAAAACACCTGACTCTAATTTCACCTTTAAATTAACTGCTAATCCTAGAGATTCACATACTTTTACCACTCACAAATACAGTATGTATTATTGGATCATTTTCCACCATAAATAAATGACCAAGTATTATATCTTCTCGTTTGTTTAACTGTGTTCTCTTATTCTACGTTAGGACTTGTGTGAAAATCTGATGCTTTACATTTATATAGAAATACAGAAACTTCTAAAGGCTTCACAAATGTCCAAGCACCACTGTAAGTCCTACAAGCCTACCCAGCATTCTTTGCAACTCACACCGTCTCTCTGGTACATTAAAATACAGTATTGTACAAAGGTAAAACTATTGTGGTTCCACATTTGTACACATCTCACAATAATTTGAAATGTACAGATATTCATTATAAACTACAAACACCTGAATATGATTCTCTCACAGAGATAACTTTGTGAGTTTGGGGTGAAAAACAGTTTTAAAGTTAAAAAGACACATCACTGCATTAATCTGAGACCTACAAATATTTGTCTTTTTATGTTCATATTGTTCAAAGTTAGATTTTAGATAGAAAAGTCCCAGAGCGGTCAGGGTTGCGGTGTGGTGGGGCCTGTCAGCGAAAGCGGGATCAAAAGTAAAAGGTTGGTATGGTTTTGATTTCAAAAGACATCCATCTCACAAGACGAGATAGGGCGGGGCTTCAACTATATTTAAACAAAAAAAATAAAGAAAAATGGTTTTGCCACAAACTTCTCGTTAAAGTTGTGTGACTATTTATTGCCTACGTCAAACTCCTCTTCACAAGAGGCCAACATTATAAACTTAAATTCAGGCAGACACTCCGAACAGTGTCTGTTACATCAGTTATTTTTAGCCCAGTCAAAAAAATAAAATAAAATTTCTAATCTTTTAAAACGGTTTACAACTCGAGAGCCTATTCTGACCTGCTCCATGTCCTTGTTGAAGCCAAGAGCTCTTTATATCTCTGCACACATTCTTCTCTGAAGAGGGACTTTACTCGCTTAATGTGGGAGGACAGGTGGATTCTGGGAAGGAGAAGCAACAGATTACACAGGACCTCAGATGTTTGGACACCAGCTGTGTAAACACACAAATCCAGAAAAAAAAGCTCACTTTTCAAACTTGTGGATTTGCTCATCATTATAGGGCAGCTCTGCAATAAAAAAAAGAAGTTAGTAAAGTACCGTAGTTATAACCGATAATTACAATGTAAATTTATATTAAAGGTTCAGTCTGCAGTTTCTGTAGAACATCAGCACTTAGAAAAATTTTCAACAAGCAAAGCATTCTGATCCTTCCCCTTCAGAGCCATATATGGCTCTGCCCCCTTGTGGTCTGTTGAAAATCAAATTCAAGCTCTGTTTTTATTGGCTGATTCAAATTCAAGCTCGGTTTTTATTGGCTGGTTACAAACTTTGTTTTTATTGGCTGGAAAATGGCGGGTCACTTTTTCGTTTTAGAAATGCTTATTTACCACCTGGAGAAGCAAGGGGACAATATTTTTTTTAAGTTTTTTTCAGAGATTACCTCTCTAACATCACTCTAGTGACAGAGTGAAGAAATATGTTAAAAATATATTGTTAGAAAAGTTACATATAGCAGCTTTAAGACATACAAAGCTGCAGTTTAGTAAAACACAAAGGATAAAAAGCTTTGACTTGCAAATTTCTACATCCAAATTTCAGGAGCGTTTTAAGAATTAAAACATAAATTAAAACAGTAAAAATGTGCCTATAGCTACGTATCTAAAATAAAAACTGTGCCTGCCAAAACATGTTGTAAATGAGGAAAGTTTCCATACTTCCAGTCAGTTTGTCTTTTCGGTATTGCTGATGGATCGGTGTGATCTTCTGAAGCAGGATCTCCATCCTCTGACAGCTGTGGGGGGAAACGAGGCAAAGATTCAACATGAAATAACGCACTGTCCTCTCCCTGAAGGCCTGCCCTCCCGTACCTCTTGTCATGGGCCAGAGTCTCAGCTAGCTTGGCCTGTTCGATCTGCAGACGCTCCAGTCGGTTCTGAAACTCCTGGATTCCAACAGCGTACACAGGCAGGTTCTGGTGAACCTGAAAACCCAGCAGAAACTGATGATGATATATTAAAATACATATTTGTAGAACTATTATTATTCACACACCTACATTTTCTCTTTCTTTAGTTGACAATACCATATTTGTCCATTTCCTGTTTCTCGTAACATTAAAATATTCTTGCTAAACCGTTCAACGTTGTTTCAAGTGCAATGTTTTGCTTCAATCTTGCAATAACATTGTGATAGGACCATAATGACAATGTATTTATGTTTTATTGTCTTTAAGACTCCTTAGCACTCTTGAACCACATTAATAACTCTCAAAGTTGGAGTTGGATCCCATTGTGGGTCATGAAACACCAAGCTGGGGGTCTTTTGAAGATTTCCAGAAAGTTACAAATGATCGTTCATATGTTCACCATTAGTGTTACAAAAGATGAAAAAGCATACTCGTAAGGATAAAACTATAACTGTGGTTGGTTGTCGAGGCTGCTATGCTGAAGTCAGCATGCTCTTGTTTAATTGGATTATTTGAAACATCTGTGCGTGCGCTTCAACCAGCGATAATTGGCGTTGAATGTCTCGTCACTTTTATTTTTGGGGTTGTGGAACTGAAAGGTAACGTTGAGATAGAACACCTCAAAACTCTGGTAAGACTTCAACAAAATACTGTCTAATTGTCTTAAGCATTTCTCCCTTACCTCACTGTGAAAAGTTAGAAAATTAAGTAGTAAAGTGTTAGGAGTTTTGAATGAGTATGCTGCAGTAAGCTGTGATGAGAGTATGCAGTAGTGAAAAAAAGTATGTTTCAAAATGTATTACATCAAGTACTTTAGTAAGCTAATGCATTATTAAACAGATGTTTAACTCTTATTATACTACAGTATTAAAATGTAAAATATTACCTTTAAAAAGGCTCATTATTAAAACAAATTTAAACGTAATTTTGTTTTCTTTTATCAAAGATAGCTTCCAGTGCCAAAGGAAATAATAAATGAAACACTGAAACTTTTTAGAGAACATGAGCAACTCTTCTCAAAGTTTCTACTGAAATATTTTAAAGTTATTTCACAGAGTTAAACTTTTGTAGCACTAATTAACTGAGCTCACTATATTCTTAAAGGACTCAAGCAAACAATTTTCACAAGTTGGCTTTCAGAGCCTGCATTTGGAGTAAAGGTTGTCTACTTTGTCACTGAGGCTACATAAATATATCTGTGCAGGTTAGAACTTTTATAGCTTTTTTGTTTTGTTTGTACGATATATACTGTATTTTCCAATGTATAAGTCACTCATCATGAAGACGGAAAAAATATATATATACCGGTAAGTCGCTTCAGTGTATAAGTTGCATTTATTATGCATCACTGCTGACCGGGCATGTTTATTATGCGCCGTTGACCCCCGGGAAATGTGGGCCGGTGTCATGTCAAAAATCAATTGGTGGCCGCATGCATGAGAGGACTCGCTGTTGCAGTTATTTGAAATTTAACAAGATTAAAACTTAACAATTATTTGCTTGACATTATAGCAAAGGTGTGTCTTTATGCCTCTAGCGGCTGCAAATGGTAATATTTACTCTGGTTCATGTCAGTTTGAATGAACATTTTAAGCATCAGTCAAAAATTGCATTATGAATATGAAAAAAAAAACGCATACATAAATCACTTCAGCGTATAAGTCACAGCACTGGCAAATCTATGCAAAGAAAACTGCGACTTATATACCAGAAAATACAGTAATTGTAAAGATACAGGTACATAGGACCCCACTCACCCAGCACACACACTTTTTGCCCCACTCCTCTCAGGACGGAGGTTGAGGAGCATTAAGTGTAGAACTACTAGACTGAGGAACAGCTTCTACCCTGAGGCTGTTAGACTCATGTATATGTAACCAGGATAATCACTGTGAAGAATCACATCATGTTGCTGCGGATCTGTTTCATGCTGCTGTGTTCATTCGTGCTCATCTGCTCATACAGACTCATGTTCGTGCTGCTGTTTGGAGTAATGTTTTTCTATGATATTAATGCTTAGTGCAGGGGTCACCAACCTTTTTGAAACTGAGAGCAACTTCGTGGGTACGGAGTCATACAAAGTAGGGATGCACCGATCCACATTTCTCACTTCCGATCCGATAATCAAAAACTGGGTATCAACCGATACCGATACTTTTCCGATCCGATAACGTTCAGATATACAAATCTGTATAATGAAGCTTTTGCACTGAGAATATTTATTTCAACATGGTGTGAGACATCCAATGAAGACTCTCTAAGCCTTACCACAGGAACCTCACAAACTTTAACCAGCAAACAGGAGGCAGCCAGACATGTCTTCACCACACACGTCCTTCTTACTCATGGTTCAGTTGGAAAAACTAAAAAAACGCTAAGCATGATGGGAAAGACGGGATTTCCCAGAATGCTTAGCGGTATATTACCATACCATACCATTTTATTTATAAAGCACTTTCAACAGGAACAAGTCCACACCAAAGTGCTGGACAAACAAACACGCAACAGGCAACACAGACAATGAAGTACAACACGAAAAACATAAAAACATTGCAGATCATAAATAAAACGATCCAATACAAATCAGCTGGCATTGAAAGCAATGGAGTAGTAGTGAGTTTTTAACCGGGATTTGAAAACCGAGAGGGAGGGGGCCTGTTTGATGAGCAGCGGTAACTCGTTCCAGAGTCTTGGGCCTGCTACAGAGAACGCCCTGTCACCCCTGCGCTTAAGGCGAGTTTCTGGAACTATTAAGAGTACCTGATCCTCTGACCTCAAAGCATGTGGAGGGACATATGGGTGTATCAGATCCGAGAGATAGGCGGGGGCTGTTCAATTATAGTTTAAATCTGTATCCCTTGATCAAATTCAACAAGAATTACTACTCATATAGTGCCAGAATCAAAAATAAAACTAAAAAAATGGGTACTGTCACTGTGTTGATTTCCCATAATGTTTAACAGTACATGTATTTTAGACTAGTGTTCTGGGCACCATGAGTCAGAAGGACGTCTGTGGTAGAGACCTCCTCGTTTTTGCCATTAGTTTGTGAATTACTGTAGTGAGGCTAAAGAGTGTCTTCTTTGGGTTTACCTCACACAATGTTAAAACAGAAGTCACAGAGCATTGTGCAATATACTGCTCTTTGACATCTAGAAAATATCGGAAATTTTGGCAGGCTGGTTCCGATATCCAATACTTGCCTTATGCTGGTATCGGATACCGATACTGGTAACGGATCGGTGCATCTCTAAAACAAAGGGCACCAGTTTGATAAACTCTTTGGAAATAACAAAGAGTGAATTGAAAAAAAATGCATAATAAACATATTTTTAAGAACGTATTTTTAAGATAGACATTATAAAATATATATACAGGTAAATACAAAAAAAGAACAACTGAATAAAATGAAATTTTAAATGCAGCTTAGTAGTGAGTTGTGCTATTTTTAGAACAGGTCCAAGGGCACCTCAAATGGTCCTTGGGGGAGGGCACCTCAAATGGTCCTTGGGGGCACCCGGGTGCCCGCGGACACCACGTTGGAGACCCCTGGCTTAGTGTATTTTTAGTTGATGTTTTTCTTAGTTCATATATTAGATGTTATTACCGTTTTTCTTTTACTTTTTATTGTTGGGTGTAACTGGAACCCTGTGTACCGGTACATAATCTCGTTTCATCACATGTACATGTGGTGCGAATGACAATAAAGATTCTCTGACATAGCTGCAAGACAAAGAGTATTGTAAAATTTTAGAAAATAAACTATTAGAATCAAACTACATTTAAAAAGCAGTCAGACCTAAAACTTAAATAAATAAGTACCAGTACAGTACAAGTACATTTTTTATACTTTAGTTGGATGTAACTGGGACCCTGTGTACACAATTTCGTTCCACCTCATGTACCACATGTGGTGCATATGACAAATAAAGAACCTTGAATCCTTGAAGTAAGTATGGTAAGTCCATTAATGGTTTTTATTTCCCAGACCAGAGGGTTAGTAGAAACTTTTAGTTCGAAGGGTTTTATTTTCATTCAACCTTTATTTATACAGCTTAATCCCAATGAGCCTCTGGGACTCGTTTAAAAGAGACCCAAAATTTGAGTTTTGGTATTGTCTTTAGTTTTCCAAGTAATTCTTCATACTGTATACCAGGTACTGTATTTACCTGTAAGTAAAACTCAAACTGTGTCCGGTTGTAATGCTGTACATTATTATCACATTTAAATGGGTAAAAGCAACTAAGATTTTGAACAAAACTCCATAACAAAGCTCTATTGTTATAACCTTAAAGCTCCACTGACATCATCTTTTAACTTTCCATAAAATGGCACAACATATATATATATATTAAGATTGACCTCTGATCGTTTTTGCTAAAACAATGTTAAATTAATTAAAATTCCTCTCAAAAATAGTGTAAAATTAGCGCCTTTTTTTTACATGATAAATACTATTTTCCCGTCGCGCGATTATGACGTCAGACACAGACAAAGATGCAAACGCATCCGTCCGATTTAGCCATTTATAACTTTATGTTTCAGAGAAGCCCCATGGGCTCACCACCTGTGGGAGGGGCCAAAGGGGTCGGGTGCAATGTGAGATGGGTGGTGGCCGAGGGCGGGGACCCTGGCGGTCTGATCCTCGGCTACAGAAGCTGGCCATTGGGACATGGAATGTCACCTCTCTGGTGGGGAAGGAGCCTGAGCTAGTGTGTGAGGTTGAGAGGTTCCGACTAGAAATAGTCGGACTCACCTCAACGCATGGCTCTGGCTCTGGAACCAGTTTCCTTGAGAGGGGTTGGACACTCTTCCACTCTGGAGTTGCCCCTGGTGAGAGGCGCCGAGCAGGAGTGGGCATACTGGTTGCCCCCCATCTTGGTGCCTGTACGTTGGGGTTCACCCCGGTGAACGAGAGGGTAGCCTCCCTTCGCCTACGTGTGGGGGGACGGGCTCTGACTGTTGTTTGTGCCTATGCACCAAACGGCAGCTCAGACTACCCACCCTTTTTGGAGTCCTTGGAGGGGGTATTGGAGAGTGCGCCTCCTGGGGACTCCCTTGTTCTACTGGGGGACTTCAACGCTCACGTGGGCAATGACAGTGAGACCTGGAGGGGTGTGGTTGGGAGGAACGGCCCCCCTGATCTGAACCAGAGTGGTGTTCTGTTATTGGACTTCTGTGCTCGTCATGGATTGTCCATAACGAACACCATGTTTAAGCATAAGGGTGTCCATATGTGCTCTTGGCACCAGGACACCCTAGGTCGCAGTTCGATGATCGACTTTGTTGTCGTCTCATCTGATCTGCGGCCGCATGTCTTGGACACTCGGGTGAGGAGAGGGGCGGAGCTGTCAACTGACCACTACCTGGTGGTGAGTTGGCTCCGATGGTGGGGGAGGATGCCGGTCAGACCTGGCAGACCCAAACGTATTGTGAGGGTCTGCTGGGAACGTCTGGCAGAGTCTCCCGTAAGACGGAGCTTTAACTCCCACCTCCGGGAGAGCTTTGAACACGTTCCGAGGGAGGCGGGGGACATGGAGTCCGAGTGGGCCGTGTTCCGCGCCTCTATTGTCGAGGCAGCTTATCGGAGCTGTGGCCGCAAGGTTGTTGGTGCCTGTCGTGGTGGCAACCCTCGAACCCGGTGGTGGACACCGGCAGTGAGGGATGCTGTCAGGCTGAAGAAGGAGTCCTATTGGGCCTTTTTGGCTTGTGGGACCCCGGAAGCAGCTGATAGGTACCGGCAGTCCAAGCGGCATGCGGCTCGGGTGGTTGCTGAGGCAAAAACTCGGGCGTGGGAGGAGTTCGGAGAGGCCATGGAGAATGACTTCCGTACGGCTTCGAGGCGATTCTGGTCCACCATCCGGCGTCTCAGGGGGGGAAAGAGGTACGAGACCAACACCATTTATGGTGGAGGTGGCGTGCTACTGACCTCAACTCGGGATGTTGTGAGTCGGTGGGCGGAATACTTCGAAGACCTCCTCAATCCTACTGGCACGTCTTCCACTGAGGAAGCAGAGCCTGGGGACTTTGGGTCGGGTTCTCCGATCTCTGGTGCTGAGGTCGCCGAGGTGGTTAAAAAGCTCCGCGGTGGCAAGGCTCCGGGGGTGGATGAGATTCGCCCGGAGTTCCTTAGGGCTCTGGATGTTGTAGGGTTGTGTTGGCTTACGCGACTCTGCAATATCGCGTGGACATCGGGGGCAGTTCCCTTGGATTGGCAGACTGGGGTGGTGGTTCCCCTATTCAAAAAGGGGGACCGTAGGGTGTGTTCCAACTATAGGGGGATCACACTCTTAAGCCTCCCTGGTAAGGTCTATTCAGGGGTTCTGGAGAGGAGGGTCCGTCGGATAGTCGAACCTCGGATTCAGGAGGAGCAGTGTGGTTTTCGTCCTGGTCGTGGAACACTGGACCAGCTCTACACCCTCAGCAGGGTCCTGGAGGGTGCGTGGGAGTTTGCCCAACCAGTTTACATGTGCTTTGTGGACTTGGAGAAGGCATTCGACCGCGTCCCTCGGGGGGTTCTGTGGGGGGTACTCCGGGAGTATGGGGTACCAGGCCCTTTGATAAGGGCTGTTAGGTCCCTGTACGACCGGTGTCAGAGCTTGGTCCGCATTGCCGGCAGTAAGTCAGGCTCGTTTCCGGTGAGAGTTGGACTCCGCCAAGGTTGCCCTTTGTCACCGATTCTGTTCATAACTTTTATGGACAGAATTTCTAGGCGCAGCCAAGGTGTTGAGAGGATCCGTTTTGGTGACCTTAGAATCGCTTCTCTGTTTTTTGCAGATGATGTGGTCCTACTGGCTTCATCAGTTCGTGATTTACAACTTTCACTGGAGCGGTTTGCAGCCGAGTGTGATGCGGCCGGGATGAGGATCAGTTCCTCCAAATCCGAGGCCATGGTCTTGAGCCGGAAAAGGGTAGCATGCCCTCTCCGGGTCGGGGAGGAGGTCCTGCCCCAAGTGGAGGAGTTTAAGTATCTCGGGATCTTGTTCACGAATGAGGGAAAACTGGAGCGTGAGATCGATAGGCGGATAGGTGCAGCGTCCGCAGTGAAGCGGGCGCTGTACCGGTCTGTCGTGGTAAAGAGAGAGCTGAGTCAAAAGTGTTACGTGGGCACACTTTTTTCAGTCTTTTGTTTGTTTGTTATTTTTATTTTTGGCACCTTTTTGACAGTTCACTGGTGAAGGGGGCGGGGCTCAGCCACACAAGTGGTTTTAGCTGAGCTGGCAGCACACCTGGGTGTGATGAGAAGATTGATTGACTGCAGAGATGGATTGATGGAGTAGCGTGTGTTGGAGCGGCTGTGAGGCTTTTGGACGTGTAAAAGAAGGATTTCAATTTGAGACGGTGCGGGTGGACTCTGGGGGAACAGAGTCCTCACCTCGGGCTGATCACCCAGAGGGGGGCGTCGGATGTTTTTGGCCGGGAGGAAGAGGAAAAGTTTGTCCTGGATGAACGGCTGGACGCAGTAATGTACCGGGGAGTTTACACGCCTGCTGGCCGGGAGGAACAGGGTTTGTCCTGATGAACCGGCTGGACGCAGTGGGGAGTTTACACGCCTGCAGAAATCAACCACCTACAGAAAATCACAAGTGGTGCGTTTTTAAGAAAAGAGGAAAACTATAAAGAAAAGCAACAACAACAATTAATGAACAGATCATCTGACGGATGAAGCACCGTGCGGGCTCGCCCCTTTAAAGATGTCAGCTGGTGGAGAAACTCTGATCGGACATCTTGAGGTAAGCCCCAAACCTCACTCTGTGTTCTGTCAGGTGCCTGTTTAGTTTCTTTCTTTTCTTTTTTTCTTATCACACACTTTTAGTTGCGACCACTACTCTCCATTAAGATAAGAACGAGCTGGGAAGGGAAGTAGTTTCGTAACAAGTGGGGGCTCGTCCGGGATCTGAAACTATGGAAGCAGGTATGGAGTGGAAAAGCTGCCATAAATTACATGAAAATTATATTGGTTGTTTCGTTGATTCCTGTTGAAAGAGTGATAAATTAAGGAGGAATTTAAAGTTTAGGAATTTCTAAAAGAGAGGAGTTTTAAACTTTTTTGGTTTAGTGGGATTTTTTTATATTTTTTTTGGTTTGGTTTAATTGTTTTTCGTTTAGTTTATTTATTTATTTATTTTTGCCACCATGGGGAATATGTTTGTAGGTCTCATTAAAATGTTTGGGAAAGAAGAGATGAGGAAATTCATGGTGGGTTTGGACACAGCAGGAAAGACAGATATTCTGTACAAACCTAAATTTGGAGAGATGGTGACGTCCATCCCCACACTAGGTTTTAATGTAGAGACTGTTGAGTACAAAACCATCAGTTTTGCAGTTTGGGACGTTGGCTGAGGACGAGCTCTGTGATGCTGTACTTTTAATGTTTGCTAGTGTCAAACTGTCAAGCATGCGATGGATGGGATGAAGATATAGGACATTTTATTGGGCTAAAATTAAAAATATATAAAAAAAAAATATGGATATTTTTTTTGTTTAGGTGGGGAAGTGTTACGTGGGCACACTTTTTTCAGTCTTTTGTTTGTTTGTTATTTTTATTTTTGGCACCTTTTTGACAGTTCACTGGTGAAGGGGCGGGGCTCAGCCACACAAGTGGTTTTAGCTGAGCTGGCAGCACACCTGGGTGTGATGAGAAGATTGATTGACTGCAGAGATGGATTGATGGAGTAGCGTGTGTTGGAGCGGCTGTGAGGCTTTTGGACGTGTAAAAGAAGGATTTCAATTTGAGACGGTGCGGGTGGACTCTGGGGGAACAGAGTCCTCACCTCGGGCTGATCACCCAGAGGGGGGCGTCGGATGTTTTTGGCCGGGAGGAAGAGGAAAAGTTTGTCCTGGATGAACGGCTGGACGCAGTAATGTACCGGGGAGTTTACACGCCTGCTGGCCGGGAGGAACAGGGTTTGTCCTGATGAACCGGCTGGACGCAGTGGGGAGTTTACACGCCTGCAGAAATCAACCACCTACAGAAAATCACAAGTGGTGCGTTTTTAAGAAAAGAGGAAAACTATAAAGAAAAGCAACAACAACAATTAATGAACAGATCATCTGACGGATGAAGCACCGTGCGGGCTCGCCCCTTTAAAGATGTCAGCTGGTGGAGAAACTCTGATCGGACATCTTGAGGTAAGCCCCAAACCTCACTCTGTGTTCTGTCAGGTGCCTGTTTAGTTTCTTTCTTTTCTTTTTTTCTTATCACACACTTTTAGTTGCGACCACTACTCTCCATTAAGATAAGAACGAGCTGGGAAGGGAAGTAGTTTCGTAACAAAAGGCAAAGCTCTCAATTTACCGATCGATCTACGTTCCCACCCTCATCTATGGTCATGAGCTTTGGGTTATGACCGAAAGAACAAGATCTCGGATACAAGCGGCTGAAATGAGTTTTCTCCGCAGGGTGTCTGGACTCTCCCTTAGAGATAGGGTGAGAAGCTCAGTCATCCGGGAGGGACTCGGAGTAGAGCCGCTGCTTCTCCACATCGAGAGGAGCCAGTTGAGGTGGCTCGGGCATCTGGTTAGGATGCCTCCTGGACGCCTCCCTGGTGAGGTGTTCCGGGCATGTCCCACCGGGAGGAGACCCAGAGGAAGACCCAGGACGCGCTGGAGGGACTATGTTTCTCGGCTGGCCTGGGAACGCCTTGGGATTCCCCCGGAGGAGCTGCTCCAAGTGGCTGGGGAGAGGGAAGTCTGGGCCTCCCTACTTAGGCTGCTACCCCCGCGACCCGACCCCGGATAAGCGGAAGAAGATGGATGGATGGATGGATGGATGTTTCAGAGAAGCCAAAGTTATTTCGAGTAAACAGCAGGTTATAATTGTTTTTCAGTTCTTGGCATAAACCAACACAGACATGTTCCCGTTTTTAGTGTTTTACATGCTTTATATTAGTAGCTGTATTATGATGCGAAGCCACGGAGCTCCCAGGCGGGAGCTGAAACAGCTGCCGTAATCAGTGCGCACAACCCGGCATGAAAAAGAAAAACACACCGCTGGCTGAAGCCCTGAGCTCGATGGAATGTCCGGCGTAAAACTAACTTGACCGCGGTTTAATGTGACGCAGATGTGTTTATATAGCTCTGCTCTGCAAACATTGAACGTTGTTGTCTTGCGGTGTTGAGTGTAAAATATTTCCGTGACACAACGCACATGTTACGATGAAAAGTCGGCTAGCTGCTAGCATGCACTCACCAGTGTTGTCCGAATCGATCTTGCCACAGGAACAAGCGTCCAAGCTCCATGTAAACAATCCATCTTGCAACAGGAACAAGCGTCCAGCTCCATGTAAACAATCCATCTTGCGAAAGAAACAAGCGTCCAGCTCCATGTAAACAATCCATGAACAAACGACCCGCTCTTTCCAAACGATGTCAAAACAAACCCAACAGAGTACTCAGTCAGCCCCTCACGCTTGTAGCTGCCTGCAAACTATGAACTGGATTTCCTGAATGTGAGGCGGGTCTTGTTACTCTGGGTTCATGAGACACGCCTCCGTTCAGGAAATCCATTCCATAGTTTGAAGCCAACGTGCATCATGGGTTGGATCGATACGTAAACAAGGCTGGTATCGGTATGTGCCATGAGCATTGGTTCCGCTTCTGCTCGGAGGGCGGGCCAGGGTCCATCTTACACGGGCACGGGCCCGTGAGTAGAACCGCCACAGACTTTGGCTTCTCTGAAGACAAACCGCTAAAATATAAAGTTTTAAATGGCTAAATTGGACGGATGCCTTTGCATCTTCGTCCATTGTATCAATGTGCGCAGTTGACGGAGTCTGTGTCTGACGTCATAATCGCGCAACGGGAAAATCCATATTTACCATGTGAAAAATAGGCGCTAATTTTAAACTATTTTTGAGAGGAATTTTAATTAATTTAACATTGTTTTGGCAAAAACGATCAGAGGTCAATCTTAATATATATATATGTTGTGCCATTTTATGGAAAGTCAAAAGATGATGTCAGTGGAGCTTTAAAGACACAACATCTGCTGAACATGCTTGTTTTGTTAATAGTTGTCATTTGTTATAATATGACAGAGATTGAATTTAAAGTAAAAAACATGGGGAAAATATTTCAACACAAATCCATGTTTTACTTTATTATTCAATTCATAAAAGTGATATTGTGAAGTTTGACAAACTGTTGCTTCTGGACTGGACTTACCATGTGCAGCTTTTGACTATTATTCACTGGTCCTGGACTTTCAGAGGAATAAGAGGCTCTATGAAATGCAAGACATCAGTCATGAGACAAAAGGTTTACAGATGAGATTATTATGATATCAGGAATATCGGTAATCTCATAAAAAATGTGTGTCACTAAAAAAGATGAAGATAGGAAAATATAATCTCCATGAACAGTTAAAGCTCAGTTAAATTCAGTTATCGTTTCCACAGATGTAGGATGAAACGTGATGTATATAAATGTCTAATTACCAAATGTGTGCAAATAAACTTACAGTTTATGAACCCTGTGTTGCATAATGAGACAAGACTGTAACCTCGTGGTGATCATTGCAATACGATGCATGGCTTCTCTGCACTCCTGACGTAACATCATCCTGAGGGACAAGACAGACGTAAAGGGGTGAGAAATAACCGGAGAGGTTTATACCTCAGAGATGAGGACCATGCAAGTGTTTGTCTCACATGTAGCTGTAGTATCCCTGCAGCAGCAGCTCTCGGTGAGCGTGAAGCAACTGCACAATTCTCTTGTACTGATGGACCACTCCTAATGTCACCTAAAAACAAAATGGAGGTTCACAATGAACTTCAAGTTTCTGAAACATTGTCATAAATAAATAAAAATTATAAAAAAAAATATGAGCCAGAGCGTACCTTGGAGAAACTGTAGTCTGCTACAACATCAAACCTGGTTGGAATGGGAGGAGTCTCTGCTGCATAGAAGAAAAAAAAAAAACATCTTATCAATCTTTCCCAACTTGCCAACGTCATATTTGCATTTATTGTATCTGTATCACATTTATCAATCCCCTTCATCCATCTTGCATTTTACTTTGTTGTTTGAAATCAGTGGTGGGGGTGTCAAGCAGCAGTACAGCGCTGAACTGGTTTTAGTCCTACCTAGCCAAAAGTGTCTGTGTCTGCCTTGGTGACCATGTGTCCTCCTCTGCTCTTTTGTGTAACGTTCCACAGGGCTCAGTTTTAGGCCCCCTCCTCTTCATGCTGTACCTGCTCCCTCTTGGCTCTATTTTTTTTATTATTTTTTTTTAGAAAATATGGTTCCTTGGACCAGTATATCAGGTCAACTATTACAAACCTAGGGGTGAAAGTTGATGCTGTACTAAAGTTAGAAAATCACATCAGACCTGTTGTTAAATCTTTTTTTTTTTTTTTCCATTGAAGGCAGCTGGCTAAAGTAAAGCCGATTCTTTCTAAGCAGCATTTTGAAACAGTAGTTTATGCCTTTGTGACCACTCGGCTGGACTACTGTAACAAACTCTAGAGGAATCAGTGATTTGTGTCTTTCAGTTTCAGAGGGTACAGAATGCTGCTGCACAGTTTTAACTGGCACATGAAAGTTTGACCACATTTTCCCTGTTTTAGCCTCTCTGCACTAGCCTGGTTGAAACCATACCCTGTGCTTCACTTCGCTTCACACAAGGGTCTGGAATTTTCCCATTGAAAACCGTTTCTTGCTGGAGGCGTTGGCCTCTGATTAGGAACAAAACCATTGGATAATTTGAACAGGGAAACCATTCTGCTCCCTCCCCTCAGCCACCCCCCTCTGCTGAAGTTCAGCAGCTGAACTTGACTGACAACTGCTCCGCCCCCTCTGCAGCGTTTCTCTTGCTGCGCAAATTCTGTGTTTATATCATATGTTATAAAACGTTTTAATACAATAAAATCAAACCATGGATCGCTGGTCCAGCTCACCAAAACACCAGAAAATCTGATGGGACTCGCTCAGCAACTAAAACCCGAGTTTATTTCTCGTGACAACCTGAGGCATTTCCGTGTTCATTTTACAGCAACGAATTGAGCCTGCTGTCTCTCTCATTTTACTCAGCAGGAGGGTGGAGGAGAAGGAGCGATTACTTAACTTTTGGGGGAAAAAACCAAAAGAAAACTCCAGATAAGGGATTAAGAAGGGGAAATTAATAAATTTGTGTCACATATCTGCATCGCTTTGCATGAGAACGCGGCTGCGCGCTGGCTCTGGCTGCGCGCCGGGACAGGTGGCACTCAGCGGAGAGGAGGAGGGAGAAGGGAGCGATAACTTGACTTTTGGCCCAAAAACCAAAAGAAAACTCCAGATAAGGGATTAAGAAGGGGAAATTAATAAATTTGTGTCACATATCTGCATCGCTTTGCATCTTTTGAATGAGAACATGCCGCTGCTCGCTGACTGAGCGCTGGCAGAGCCTTTTATAGGGCTCTGCGCGCTGGGACAGGTGGGGGCGTGGGTTAGGGTCCAAAACTCCGCCCCTTCTGTTCTCTGATTGGTCCGAACAAAAATCTACTGGACAAATCCTTGTGGGCGGGTAAAGTCCCAGACTGTGCAGTGAAGGGAAATGAGAATTGAGCGGAGCTGTGCAGGAAGGCGAGGGCCAGGCTATCTCTGCACAGGGTGCCTGTACATTTTAAGATTAATTTTTAAATTATTTTATTTGCTTTTAAAGCTCTTTGCCCCACCCTATCTGTCCGAGTTGCTACATCTGTTCACACCCTTTCGATCCCTCAGGTCATGTGATCAACTGCTTTTGAGTGTGCCGAAGACAAAGCATAAGCTCAGAGGAGACCGTGCTTTTGCTGTGGCAGCTCCTAAACTATGGAATGACCTTCCCTTGAACACGAGACAGGCCTTTTTGTTTTCAAATCCCTTCTTAGAACCCATCTCTTCTTCATGGTCGTTGACACCATCTGAAATGTTGACTTTTAATTATTTTAATCGTTCTTTATTGTCTGGTTGCATGATTGTTTTATTATGTGTACAGAACTTTGGTCCTGTGTGTGTTTAAAGTGCTCTATAAATAAAGCTGGTATGGTATCTTCAAATTAATGTTCACAGTAAAGATCCTCGTCTCTGTTCGTCTTACGTTCTCTGAAGGGCAGGCCAATGTTGGCTCCAGGAGCGTAGCTGAGCAGAATGAGAGGCTGAGAACAGGAAGTAGATGGAAGGTTGACCACCTTCATGTTGCCCTCCAGGGGCAGGTCGTGACCCAGGTACATGAGGCGCTGATGTTGCATCCCAACACCAGTCTGAGACGCCACGTCTTCCTTGAACACCGACACACTGGGTGAGAGGGAAGGCATTTTTAAGAGAAACACATTGTACACAATTTGCAAAGTGTATTCTGTTTAGCAGCAGCAGTAGTACATTTTGACAAGATTGTTGTTTAGGAAAATAAATATAATCTAAATAATAATTTATCACAAACATGTTTAACAAAATTAAATAAATGCCATACTTCCCATAATTATCACCTTCTATTAGATGACCTGGTTATATTAAAATAAGTGACATTCTGCAGTTCATAGTTCCTCATTTCTACAATATGTAGGTTTTGATTTGATTTTTTCTGTTGGTTTTGTGTCTCCTGTTCATTCTGGGGCTCGTCTTTATGATTTTTACTGAACCCCTACCTTTGTGTGCCTTCTTAATAAAGTGCAGGCATGTGGTTTGGACTATTTTATTCCTTATTAAAAGTGCATCATAAATTTTTACTAGGTCCACAAAAGTTGCACTGCTGTGAACTTTATGTTGAAAATCCTTTGCTGCTCACAACAAACTACACTGTCAGCACCAGCATTCATTCTGCTTCCACTAAAAGAAAGAATCTAAGCTGGCAACGTCATTGTGATAGAAAAAGATTTAGTTAAAAAAATTTAATCTGTTAAAGTTTGGACAGTTTTGCATGTTTTTCTTTTACATTTGCTAATCATAATTAGTTGTGTAAAGATTTTCCAAAACTAAAATGAGTTGCTAAATTAGTTTCTACAATTATTATTTAATTGACAGATGTAAAAAAAAAACGTGTGCTTTCTGTCAAACTGAAACATCTGGATGACACATTAGACATATGTTAAGATGAATTTGGTCAGAAATTGTGTGTGTGAGATCAATCAATCAATCAATCAAACTTTATTTATAGAGCCCTTTTCGGCAGCCAGAAGGTGCACAAAGTACTGAACAATACAGGTAGTCCCCGACTTACGAGCGAGTTCCGTACCTACGGGCCGTTCGTAAGTCGAAAATTCGTAAGTAGGATCACATACAAAAAAAAAAGATATTTAAATAAATAAATAGATGTACAGTACTGTACAGTTACTAAGCACTTAGCCTATCCTAACACAGTTTTTAAAGATGAAGGAGTGAGTTGAATTGTCTCCCTTTCACATAAAGGGAGCTAGCTCCCTTTATGTGAATGGAGCCTGCTAGGGAGGAGGGAGACAATTCAGCTCACTCCTTAACTATGTTAGGATAGGCCAAGTGCTTGGTAACTGTACTGTACTGTACTGTACATGTATTTATTTATTATTAAAAAAAAATTAATTTTTTTTTTAAATGAGATGCACATTCATAAGTCCGAAACGTCGCAATTCGGTTGCGTCGTAAGTCGAGAACTACCTGTACAGAAGTAAAAAACAAACAATTAACATTTTTAAAAAACAGCCAGTTAAAAATTAAAAACAATTAAGACATAAGAATGACAAAGAAATACTAAGTATTAAAAACCTGCCTGAATAAAAGGTTTTAAGATTAGATTAAAAAACTCCATATCAGTGATGGAGTGCAAATCCTGCGGTAGCTGATTCCAGAGTCTGGGTGCAACGACAGAAAAGGCCCGGTCACCCCATCGTTTGTAGTTGGTATTTGGGACAGACTGGAGAAATGTATTAGATGATCTGCGTTCTCCTATATTCACGGACAGCTACAAGATCAGTCAAATATAGTGGGGCAAGACCATTGAGAGCTTTTAAAGTGAATAATAAAAATTTAAATTTAATTCTAAAATCGACTGGAAGCCAGTGAAGAGAAAATAAAACAGGGGTAATGTGCTCACGTCTGGAGGTGTTGGTTAAAAGTCGAGCTGCAGCATTTTGGACCAATTGAAGGCGTCTAATGGAGGATTGGGAGATTCCTGCATATAGGGAATTGCAGTAGTCGAGCCTTGAGGTGATAAAAGCATGAATGGCCTTTTCCAAATCATAATGATTTTAAAAAGGCTTAAAGTGTCTGTGACATCATCTTTTAACTTTGCATATAGTGACACAACATAAATATATTGTATCATTCAACTATGTTCGTTTTAGCAAACAAAATTATATATTAATGAAAATTCCTTTCAAAGCAAGTTTAAAATTAAAAACTGTGTTTCTTCACGGGACATCAGACTACAGTATTTTCAGGTGTATAGGTCGCACCTGTGTATAGGTCGCATTGTCCAATTATCACCAATAGATTGGAAAAATCCCTAGATAGGTCGCACTGGTGTATAGGTCGCACCTACGTTTAGCTCTGCTGCAAATGTCTGCCACAGGAGCGCACAGCAAGGCTTTTAAGAAGATTAACACTTAAAAACAATTATTTGTTTGATAAAAATTATAGCAAATATATGCCTGAGCTGAACTTTTCCTTAATAAATGAACGTAATTGCGAAATGAGCTGGATTTTAACATTTGTTTTGCCGAAAGTGATAACAAGCCATATATAGGTCACACCTGAGTATAGGTCGCAGGCCTTGAAAAAACCATAAAAAGGTGCAACCTATACACTGGAAAATACGGTACACGCGAATGCAACATCTGTGACGTAGGAGGGAGAACGCCTTTAGTACGCCCCTTTTACATATTCATGGCGGACAATAACTAAAACGACAAATTTAGCAATCTAAGTGAAGATTTGAGCGATTTGTTTTCAGTTTGGGAAGCAGAAAGTTAGATGAACAAGAAACAGCAGGTTCTAATTTAGGTCTGCACCCGTATTTATTTGAGTCTTACCTTTTCAGGAAGCGAGGGAGCTCCGAGGGGGGGCAGCTTTATTTATTCCATTCTTGACGAAGTATTTCATCTTTTGGGAAAGTGAAAAGGCTCACTTGTTCACTGATATTAGAACACCCAAATGCGACACAACGTAATGGCATTTTTCAAGTTGTACAAAAAAAAAAGGCGACCTGGCAGAGAATGAATATGCGTTATCATTGCAGCCGCGAACTGAGCTTCTCCTTCCTATGTCACAGATGTTGCATTCGAGAGTAATCGTATTTCTGTGAATAAACACGGCGCAAAGTTTAAAATCACTTTAAAATCAAAATTAAATTGATTTATCATTTTGCTTGTACAAGCGAGCATAGTTGAATGATACAACATATATATGTTGAGCAATTTTACGCATAGTTCAAACATCATGTCAGTGGACCTTTAACATTGTATAAAAGACGTAATTGATAAAAACAGACCTCGACTACAGACGCTATTTGTTTATCAAGTTTTAAGTCCTTGTCAAATGTCACCCCCAAGTTTTTAACTGTTGGTCTGAGCTTGGAAGTCAGAGCACCAAAGTTACAGGGAGCATCATCACCGAAGAAGATGCATTCTGTCTTCCCTTCGTTTAAAAACAAAAAATTACGGTGAAGCCACTGTTTAATGTCGGCAATACAATCAGCGTAGGGGGTGAGAAGATTACAGTACTGTTTTTGGGTTTCATTGGTAAATAAATTTGTACATCATCAGCATTGCAGTGAAAAAAAAAGTTAACGACAGGCCTGAGAAGACGTACGTCTTGTAGTGCTGAATGTAAATACAGTGTGCCATGGCGTGCTGCAGAGAGAAGAGATGGACTGGCTGCCGCTGCAAGATATCTGTTGTGGCTGTGAAGAACTGGTCAAAGCCCCAACAACGCTCCTGGTCAGCCTCCATTATGCCTGCGAGTACCGGAACCAGCAGCACTTTCAGACCCCTACAACCAGCGAGACACAAAGATGGACAGAAAAAAAGAACAAGCAGTGGGTGAAGGTCAAAGTACCACTCAATAGCATATCAAAATACTTACTGTACTTTCTGGTCTATAAGCAGCTACGTTTTTCACAGGCTTAGAACCCCGTGGTTTATACAATGCTGTGGCTAATTTATGGAATTTCTTTTGGACCGGCTTATGAGCTTCCTGTCGGCAAAAACGTTTAGCTTCGTCGCATCTGGGCGGTCACATA
>JBBPBX010003265.1:16549-49141 GCA_038048925.1 Garcialebias charrua | reverse complement strand
TTCATTGGTCAGATTTGTTTTCAACCTTTATACAGAAAATCTCATCAATACAGATCTCTCTCTCAATAGCTATGTTTACATGGACATAAGTAATCGGATTAAAGGGCTATTCGGAATAAAAATGCGTCATCCATTCAGGTTATTCTGAGCTGATTCAGCTCGATCTGAATGAATATGTAATCCGAATGAGAGAGGTGGTTTATGCCAATTCATAATCCGAACGGTGTGCATGTAAACTAGCCTGGCCCTCGCCTTCCTGCACAGCTCCGCTCAATTCTCATTTCCCTTCACTGCACAGTCTGGGACTTCTCTCATAGACAAGGATTTCTCCGGTAGATTTTTGACCGGACCAATCAGAGAACAGAAGGGGCGGAGTTTTTGGCCCCTAACCTACGCCCCCACCTGTCCCAGCGCAGCCAGCTCGCAGCCGCATGTTCTCATTCAAAGCGATGCAGGACTGTTTTATATGTGACACAAATTTATTAATTTCCCCTTCTTAATCCCTTATCTGGAGTTTTCTTTTGTTTTTTTCCCAAAAGTCAAGTGTTCGCTCCCTCCTCCTCCTCTCCCTCCGCTGAACAAGGAAACGTCTCAGGTTGTCACGAGAGAATTAAAGTCAGGTTTTAAGTTGCTGCCCGAGTCCCATCAGATTTCCTGGTCTTCTGGTGTGTTGGACCAGCGCTCCATGGTTTTATTTTATTTTATTAGGACGTTTTATTATCATATAAACACAGAATATACAACGGAGCGAGAGAAAATTCAGCAGGAGGCGGAGCTGAAGTCAAGTTCAGCAGACCACGGGGGAGCAGCCATCAGCAGAGCCCACGCCTCCAGCAAGAATCGTTGTTCAATGGACAGGTCCCAGACCCTTGTCTGAAGCGAAGTGAAGGACAGGGTCTGGTTTTAACCAGGCTACATGTAAACACTTAATCTGATCACTTTATTCAGATTGTGGAAAACTGACTGGACTGCACGTGTGCGACCTATATCTACCTCACGTATTTCCGCCTGGCTAGATGCTAATATGTCGGGGAAGCAAAACTTGTTGTTGAGCGACACAACATTTCTACGAGAAACTTTGAAAGAGCTCAAAATGATCTGAATTACCTGTAGCTCAGTCAGGGAGTGCAGTAACTTCTTCACTGTCATTAAAACCTGATGCGGGTCCATTTTAGGCACTCAGGTTTGTTTACGTTCATCACGGAAGTAGAACCGAAGTACAAGCCGGATTCCAAAAAAGTTGGGACACTAGACAAATTGTGAATAAAAACTGAATGCAATGATGTGGAGGTGTCAACATCTAATATTTTATTCAGAATAGATCACAAATCACAATCAAAAGTTTAAACTGAGAGAATGTATCATTTTAAGGGAAAAATGTTGTTTCAAAATTTCATGGCGTCAACAAATCCCAAAAAGTTGGGACAAGTCCATTTTTACCACTGTGTGGCATCCCCCCTTCTTCTTACAACACTCAACAGACGTCTGGGGACAGAGGAGACCAGTTTCTCAAGTTTAGAAATAGGAATGCTCTCCCATTCATGTCTAATACAGGCCTCTAACTGTTCAATCGTCTTGGGCCTTCTTTGTCGCACCTTCCTCTTTATGATGCGCCAAATGTTCTCTATAGGTGAAAGATCTGGACTGCAGGCTGGACATTTCAGTACCGGATCCTTCTCCTACGTAGCCATGATGTTGTGATTGCTGCAGAATGTGGTCTGGCATTATCTTGTTGAAAAATGCAGGGTCTTCCCTGAAAGAGATGACGTCTAGATGGGAGCATATGTTGTTCTAGAACCTGAACATAGTTCTCTGCATTAATGGTGCCTTTCCAGACATGCAAGCTGCCCATGCCACAAGCGCTCATGCAACCCCATACCATCAGTGATGCAGGCTTCTGAACGGAGCGTTGATAACAACTTGGGCTATCCTTGTCCTCTCTGGTCCGGATGACATGGCGTCCCAGTGTTCCATAAAGAACTTCAAATCGTGACTTATCTGACCACAGAACAGTCTTCCACTTTGCCACATTCCATTTTAAATTACTGTACCCCTGGCCCAGTGCAAACGTCTGAAATTGTGGAGCTTGCTTAGAAATGGCTTCCTCTTTGCACTGCTGGCGACGGCGGATGGCACGGCGGATTGTGTTCACGGACAATGCTTTCTGGAAGTATTCCTGAGCCCATTCTGTTATTTCCTTGACAGTGGCATTCCTGTTTGAGGTGCAGTGACGTTTAAGGGCCCGGAGATCACGAGCATCCAGTAGAGTTTTACGGCCTTGACCCTTACGCACAGCGATTGTTCCAGATTCTCTGAATCTTTTGATGATGTTATGCACGGTTGATGATGATAACTTAAAAGTCTTTGCTATTTTACGCTGGGTAACACCATTCTGGTATTGCTGCACTATCTTTCTGCGCAACAATGGTGGAATTGGTGATCCTCTTACCATCTTGGCTTCTGAGAGACACTGACACTCTGAGAAGCTCTTTTTATACCCAATCATGTTGTCAATTGACCTAATTAGTGTTAATTGGTCTTCCAGCTGTTCGTTATATGCTCAATTTCTGTTTTCCAGCCACTTGCTGCTACATGTCCCAATTTTTTTGGGATTTGTTGACACTGTGAAATTTTGAAACAACATCCAAAAAAGCTAAGTCTGGTCCTCTGGACATTCAAAAAACAAAACAAAACAAAGCAAAAAAAAAGTAGAAACGTTTCGTCTTTCGTCCGAAAGACTTCCTCAGTCTGAGAAGCTGTATTCAGCTCAGTCTTATAAATAGCACCCTCCCACAGTGGATCAACCAGTTGGCTGATGACAGCCGAAACCAGCTGCTCACATGATCAAGGAGGACCATCAGCCTGACGATGGATCGTTAGCACCCTGATGGTTGTTTGCTATTCACAGAGGGCTGAGTGATACTAGCAATAACAGCATTGTAAGAGGGGGACAGTTGAACCCGGAGGCCTCCACCTCTGTTTAATGATGGACGGTTTCTTTTCACAAAGATGGCCTCCTTTACTCCTCTCTCAAACCATTGTTCCTCTCTATCAAGGATGTGAACATCTTCATCCCTGAAAGAGTGACCGCTGGCGTGGAGATGAGTGTAGACCGCAGAGTCCTGACCTGATGATGTTGATCTTCTGTGCTGGGCCATCCTTTTGGCCAGTGGCTGTTTAGTTTCCCCGATATAAGACTGATCACAGCCCTCCTGACACTGAACAGCATACACAATATTACTCTGTTTGTGCCGGGGGACTGGATCTTTGGGATGAACCAGTCTTTGCCGTAATGTATTTTGGGGTTTAAAAGCCACTGGGACGTTGTGTTTAGAAAATAAACGTCTCAATGTCTCTGAAACTCCCGCAACATACGGAATGACCACTGGTCTGGGTCTGGGTTCCTTCTTTTCACCTGATGGCTGGCTGGAGTCCTGTTTGGGTTTCTTCTCTGCTTTCAGGAAGGCCCAGTTAGGATATCCACATTTCTCTAGAGCCTGTTTTGTGTGTGATTTCTCCTTCTGTCTGGCTCCTGAGTTAGTGGGGACGCTGTCTGCTCTGTGGTACAGAGTCCTGATGACTCCTAACTTGTGCTCCAGAGGGTGATGGGAGTCAAACTGTAAATACTGGTCTGTGTGGGTGGGTTTGCGGTACACCTCAGTTTGCAAATTTCCTCTATCAGAAACTGAGACCTCACAGTCCAAGAAAGCCAACCTGCCATTTTTTACATCTTCTCGTGTGAACTTGATATATTTATCCACAGAGTTGATGTGATCAGTGAAATGTTGGACTTCCTGAGATTTAATTTTAACCCAGGTGTCGTCAACATACCTGAACCAATGACTTGGTGGTCTCCCTGAAAAGGATGTCAAAGCTCTCTTTTCTACCTCCTCCATGTACAGGTTGGCAACAATAGGAGAAACTGGAGACCCCATAGCACACCCATGTTTCTGCCTATAATATTGCTCCCCATATGTGAAGTAGGTTGACTGCAGGCACAGTTTCAAGAGTTGACACAGTTGTTCTGTGGAAAGTGTGGTCCTGTTGCTCAGAGTGGTGTCTGATTTTAACCTTAAACAGACCACCTCTACTGCTTCATCAACAGGAATGCACGTAAAGAGTGATGTGACATCAAAAGAGACCATTGTTTCATCAGTCTCCATGATGACATCCCTCACCTTATCCACAAAGTCCATGGTGTTCTGTATGTGGTGTTCTGAGCTGCCAACTAAAGGGATGAGCTATTTATAAGACTGAGCTGAACACAGCTTCTCAGACTGAGGAAGTCTTTCGGACAAAAGACGAAACGTTTCTACAGTTTTTTTGCTTTGTTTTGTTTTGTTTTTTGAATGTCCAGAGGACCAGACTTAGCTTTTTTGGATTTTTCTACCTGGATTATTGAGCATGCATCAGGGTTTTTGAAACAACATATTTTTCCGTTGAAATGTTACATTTACTCAGATTAAACTTTTGAACTATCATCTATGTTCTATTACAAATAAAATATTGACATTTGCCATCTCCTCATCATTGCATACAGTTTTTATTCACAATTTATTTAGTGTCCCAACTTTTTTGGAATCTGGCTTGTACAAGTTCTTCTTCTGTGTTTTTTTAAAGGAAAGTTTACCACTCTGCGCATGTCAGTACTTCTATTCTGAATAAAAGCCTGTTGCATGTAAACACTCGTCGTGAACGGATTGTGCCCATGTAAAATATACATTCGGACTATTTAATCCGAATAAATTTTAATCCGATCAAAGAATTTTGCGCATGTAAACATAGCTAATGAGACTACCTCATTGTTTCATTGTGGATGACTGCCAGTCACGTGCCCTCAGGCTCAGGGAGGGATTATGGGTAACATTTATGTTCATTGTTAATCGTTTCGGTTAGCTATTTAGCATTGTTTTTACTGATTAGTCTGTTCTTCTTAGCTTAGTTTATGTTCATTATATGTTAATTTGTGTTAGGCCATTCAGTAGAGTAACCATGAGTGAGAGTCAAATCTACACCAGCATGAGTGAGAGTGTTAGTTCTCATGAAGACATGTGGGGTTCACGCTGTCTCTTTGTGCTGAAAAGAAAAATAAAGTCTGTGAAATGTCAGGTGATGGTTGATTCTCGATCTACAACAAGAGCTGCACGTCTCTCTCAGTAGCTGCCACTCATGTTACAACGTGAACACCCACGGCTTATACACGATCACAGTTTTTATATGTACAAATTATTATTATTTTTATTATAGTGTGCGCAGATTATACTCGGGTGCGCTCCATAGTCTGGCAACTATGCTATTTAGTTAAGATGGCTTACTGTGAGAGTTGGCAGCTGTGAGGAAGGTGGTAACTCCACTCTATCTGTCCTCCTTCTACCCGCTGTACGCCTGCTATCGCCCTCATTGGTTTCTCTGTAGTTATCTTAAACCTACACAACAAAACAAAAGGCAGGATTTCAGCATTATATCACTAAAAAAAACTGCCATCAGAAGTTTGTGTACAGGTTTGGCTTACATGATGGGCTTGTTCTTGCGAGGTCCTTCAAACGGTGTGAAAGGAAGACTCCCCGTGGCAGAATGGTATAATGTCACACCGATACTCCACAAGTCAACGCTAACGCCATAGGATTTCTGTTGAGGCTTCCGCAGCACAGCCCGTTCATAAATGTCTGGGTGCTATACACAAGAACACAAAAAGTCAGAGGAGAAACACAACACATGTACTTATTCGGCCAGTAGAGGGCCAACCTGTTTTTATTAATAAAAGAACATCTAAAATCAAAGTATGTTGGGTTTTTTTTTTAGCTTTGTTTATTGGGAGTTACTGTGAAAACTGATGATGGGACTTGTGACCTAAAAAGGGGTTCTGTGATTTCCTTAAGAACATAATTTTATTATAACTGTAATTTTAACATAAAAAAGAAACACTGATTTTACTGTTTATGTCAAAAACTTGCTGGGAACAATCAGAAAGGCTTTGAGGGAAAACAAACAGTGGAAGTGCTCATCACTTTTTAGGCTTTCACGATTTAAGTGTCTATGATTTGGTTAAGATGAACAGGTTTCTGCTAAAGTATCTGTGGTCATCTTTCAATCTTTATCCAAAGCAGCAGGAAGTGTCAATAAATGTTATGGATTCAAATAAAATGCAAACGGTTCAGGAGAATTGATACATTTCCAGGATTTTGTATCAGACAAGTTTTACATTTACAAAGTAAATGCATTTAATATATTTTGTACCTTTGAACTAGGGCTGAACAATTAATTGCATTTGCAATAATATCGCAATATGATGAAACAAGTTTTTCTAATCGCAAAGGCTGCAATAGACCTTTTACCAGTTGACGTCATCGCGCATGCGCACTCGTATTTTTCCAGAATTTACCGGAAGTCTGGGGTAAGCGCGGGGAGTTACTCTGGTGTTATCAATACTGTACTGCCTTCGTTTGCGATGGGGAAAAAGGACTTCTGTTGTGTTTATAATTGTTCCAGGCAACTTCAACGAGTAAAAGAAGAAGGTGAGACTTGTTCGTTTTACAACGTCCCTCTGGGAAAGTCGAGTAGAGCGACTAAAAGAAGGAAGTACCACCGCCGGCCGGTACAGGCAGGATTTCACCCCGGCACGAAGCATCAACGTGTGTGCGTTTTTTATCTGGCATGGACATTAATGATCCAAGCTCCGTGGATTACGTTCCTACATTACATCTTGGATATGGGAAACAGACAGGGCGGAGAACGATCTCCCGCAGCGGAATGCTACTGGACAGCTGCTAAGCTAGCAGCAGCTAGCTGGTTCGACGAGACCGCGTTGTTCTTCGGTCCGCTGCGTGTGTTGGGGTTTCTGCCTGTTTCGACCTGCGACATGCAAGGAGATTCTTCCTTCGGCCCCACTGAAGAGCAGGTGAGTGGAATGTCAAAACGTTTGATAAGCCAACCGTTAACCGAATCTTCTAAAATCATTAAGCTACCAGTAAATGCATGATTTTTTGAGCCGGGACTTAGTGGCTCCTGGCTGGGTGAAGGTTCAGGCAGCCCCGCGCGCACGGTTCATCTGTAGCCAGGACTTAGTGGCTCCTGGCTGGGTGAAGGTTCAGGCAGCCCCGCGCGCACGGTTCATCTGTAGCCAGGACTTAGTGGCTCCTGGCTGGGTCCAGCCGGTTCTGGACCTCCAGGGCGCACTGGATCAGGTGTAGCCGGGACTTAGTGGCTCCTGGCTGGGTGAAGGTTCAGGCAGCCCCGCCGCGCGCACGGTTCATCTGTAGCCAAAAAAGCAACCCTGTCTAAGACAATGTGTATGGGCGTGCGGTTTCCTCCTCTCGTGTCCGCGGCACAATGTTCAGGCATTTTGACCAGCGGTTGTTCACTATTTTAAGAAGACAAGCTTCTAAATTACTACTCGCCATCATTAAAGCTACCCGGCTCCTTCCTACTAACCCCCGAGATCCGGTTTCAAATTGGCGCGGCTTTTTGCCGTCCAATCAGAACGCTCGTTTCAGGCAAGCTTTGCGTGATGACGTCAACTGGTAAAAGGTCCATTTGACTGGTCACGTGATCTGGTTGCATAACTTGCGAGTGAGCGGAGTGGAGCAAACCAGAAGCAGGAGAAGTCATCACTTCGCTTTTATATTTATTTATTAACTGTCATTGAAGCTCAGACAGTACTGTAGTTAGGATGTTCACTTAACATATTTACTATTACCGGTATGTTTATGAAACAAGAAAAAATAGAAATGGCGAAAAGAAAAGGCATAGATTTGTTTGCTTTATTGTAATCTCTGCTTTAAATAAATCTGACATTGTTTATTATAAAACAGATTGATTTATTGCTTCTGTTCGTTGAAAAATACCTGAGAAGATATTTTAAAAAAATAATCGCGTTTTAAATCGCAATTGCAATTTATAGGAAAAAAATTGCAATTACGTAGATTATTTTCCAAAATCGTTCAGCCCTACTTTGAACACTACTTATTACATTATAACCAGTTTTCTGTAAAGTGTAAACATATGTATCTAAAAAGTCCTTACAACATTTGCCTCAATAGTTTTAAGGACTTTTGTGGCTTGTCTACTTCAATTAAGCCATTATCTCAGTGGTTACTAATTAGAAACACAAAATAAATATATAAAAATAAAACATAAACCCCAACAAACAACTTTTCCAGTTAAAATCATACTGAATTTAGTGCTTACAACGATTGTGTACATATAGATACGCAAATAAATTGATAATTGAGCAAAGGTCCAGCAAACAACTTGCAAAATATTTGTTGCAATGTATTTCCTAAATCAGTCCCAGATTGGTTTCATGACTACCAAATCCTCCAAAAATGGTTCTTTCATTTCTCGTACTTTACGACTCTCAAAGATTAAATTGAGAAAGGTCTCAGATGGAACACCTATGACGACTCCGTCATGATTTCGAGAATAAATCTGATGGGCAAACGTTTTTAAACATGTTCAGAAATCTAGTGATATGAAGGCAAAGCCATGCAAGTTGCAACTCATGTAGAGCAGTGTTTTTCAACCTTTTTTGAGCCAAGGCACAGTGTTTTCATCGAAAAAATCACGAGGCACACCACCAACCAAAATTGTAAACAAAGATATGTATCCGCCTATATTAAATATATAGTCATTCTTATCAAAGTGTCTTAAATAGGAATGAAATAAACAGCTTCTCACTGCATACCAAGCACAACGGAATCTATGTTGTTGCGTCCCCGGTAAAAGTAAATCCCCGGTAAAAGTAAATCCAAACGAAATGTAACTCTCACTGTACTGTCTCGAGCTCACGGTATCTGCCTTCTTCTGATATCCACTTATACTAGGGCCTACATCTGGGTCCGATTTTTGTCCAGGGACCAGATCGGAGTTAGTATTTTTTCTTTTCAAAAACTTTTCCACCACTGTCGTAGTCTTGCTAGCAGCTAGCTAGAATGCAATGCTGTCACTGCTACATGTCACGTTCATGCATCACTACTTCTCTTGTTTTAATGTGCAATGCTATGTTCCATACTGCCATCTATCTAGCGATAAGGAAATTACATGATTATGCCGCTAGACACTACTACATTACAGCACAGACACTCGAAAATGGCATATTATTAGATAATTAATTGGTTTAAAAAATATATTTTTAGACCAGTTAGGTCAAATTGGATAATTTCCGCGGCACACCTGACGATCACTCGCGGCACACTAGTGTGCCACGGCACAGTGGTTGAAAAACACTGATGTAGAGAACATTTTAAAAACTCCCTCATAAATGCTGTTTATAGTTTGTTGCTAGTAGTCACAGCCCAGAACAGCCACCTTAAGTCATTTTAACTACCGGTATACGCTCTCAAGCAGCTAAGGTCAAGGTTTCTTTATTGTCATTCGCACCATATGTGGTACATGTGGTGGAACAAAACTGTGTACACTGTGTAAGAAACTGTCCAGATGAACTGATTGAGAATGAGCGGATGTGTACACAGGGTCCAAGTTACATACATTAGACAGTGGTCCTGGGGTTTTGATCTACTCAGAGACGGGATCATAATGAAATTATGACCCGGCTCTGACTGGGTTAAACTGGACCAGCAGCTCTAAAAAGAGTCTCCCATGGATTCAATATCTGTCAATGAATAGAGTTTATTTTGCTTGCTACATCACGTAGAAAGGCTTTAATGCACTGTCCCATGTTTCTCCACATGCATCACATGAGATCAATTGAGATCACACTTAGTCACGCCCCCTCATACACATGAAAGGAAGAGCTCCCCTTCTGTGAAGGGCGGGGCCTAGACCCTATAAATTAGTATTGACACTGGACATCTCTCTCTCTTCTGCATGCTGATCATATCAGAGAGCCAGCGCTGTAACTGTAACCTTTTCCTGTCTACTTTAATACAATTTATAAAACTTAATTCAGGTTTCCTTGATTTATTTAGTATGAGTTGCCACTTCTGAGGGAGACCCGAACAGGGGGAGGGGGACGTGTGGAGCTGGAGGCGGGTCTGGGTCCTGGGACCCAAGAGGAAGTCTCCGGGGGCCTGCACCCAGCTCCTCAACGTAACACAACAAACGTTTCATTACAAAAATTGTAATGAAAAACAGTAGTAAGATATACGATATGAAGTAAGAAATACGCTGAGCCAAGAATATGCTAAACACTAATAGTACAGAAACAATACGCCGAACAACTAGGCCTGTCGCAATAAACAATAAATCAATAAATCGCATGATAAATGAAAAATATCGACCTAATTTTCATTTATCGGCTTCATTGTTTCTTTGTGTCTCTTTCTACTGAAGACACTGGATGACAAAAGGCTCAACTCCGGTGCTCTTCACTGACCCCTCCATTTTTCTTTAAGATCTGTTTTAACCGTCCAAAATCGCGTTTTTGAATCGTTAAAAGCAGCTAAGCTGAGAAGCTAAGCTACGAGCTAAGCAAACTGGCCGACCTCAGGAGAAAACCTCCGTCTTGTTGAAGCACCAAATTTCACGGTTGAAACCCGTGCCTTCATGTAAAAAGTTTCTCTGCAAAAAAAGCTGAGAACTTGTTTACTGATTTAAAAAATATATTATTAAAAACTTTGTGTGACAAATGATATGCTAAAGAGCTCAAACCACACCGAGCGTCCGCCATCTTGAGAACCGAAAACAAGGAGGGAGTGACAGCCCATGTCACGTCAAGGGGCCTCCCTCCCATTTATCTTAAAGAGACACGCCGCTCGCTCCCTCACTATCAATCCTTCGGTTTAAACAGTCTTATACTGCCATCCGGAGGTCAAAAAAGGTACTACACACAAAATAAAATTAACCAACATTTCTTCTTAAATTTGACAATAATTACTATTATTAATTATTATCAAATTTCAAACAATATTATCGTTTATCGCAATAATTTCTGAGACAATTAATCGCCCAGCAACATTTGTAATTTTGACAGGCCTACAAACAACAGCAGGACAAACATGAGTCCGTGTGAGAAGATGAGTACAAATGAACACAGCGGTGTGCAATAAATCAGCAGCATGAGATCAGCAACATGGATAGTCAGTAGCACATATAAACAATCAAGTGGTTAAGAGCTAAACACAGTTCTGTTGGTTTCTTTTGAGTTTGCTTATTAGATTTTTATCTTACCAAATACTCCTCGGTTCCATAAATAGACACAAACTTCTCGTCATCTTCCAGCTCTCTTGCAGCTCCAAAGTCGGTCAGTTTGTAAACGGATTTGCCGTCCTCTCCAACTTTCCGCATGATGTTCCCTGGTTTAATGTCCCGATGCACCACTCCATTTTCTCGAAGGTGATTCATGCCCTGCACTGTAGATTACACCATGAGGCTACTGACAATTGTAGATCAATGTCACTGGCAAACACACTCACCTATTGAGCATGCATCAGGGTACACTCACCTATGCACTGCAGCACAGTGAGGAACTCTGTTTCAGGCAAGCCAAACGCATTTTCAGGTTCCTCAAGCAGGTTGAGTAGACTCCCCCCTGAACAATACTCCATCACTAACACCTTCTGCTTTGTCGGCAGCTGTTGGCAAAGAAACTACCGTAGTTAGTGAGCAGCACTTTATTAAGAAAATGTGAAACGTTTAAATCCATAACATGGATTATGGAACACATATTTAAAAGCATGGTTACTATGAACTATTACACATTTTTCCTCCTTTCATAGTTGCTTTACCTCCTCAACAGCAAACAGCTTGACAATATTGCTGTGGTTGAGCTTCCGGAGCATTTCAAACTCTCTCATTTGGACGTCATGGGGCCGGTTGAAGCTCAGAATATTAAACACTTTGACGGCTACCAGTTCGCCCGATCTCTGCACAAACACACATTTCACATAGTCAAGGGAGAGCTCAAGCAAGAACCCACATCACTGGAACCACAGATCTTTCTTATCATTTCGTCTCACTTCTGAACTAAAAGCAAGACTATAAAGTCTGAGTTGAACAACAACAACAAACAAAAAAAAACATAAAGACGCAAAGTTGTAGGTACCCTTTCACAATAACTGACTCAAAAAGCAAGTTTTGTGGAATGTCAGGGCTTGTCAACATGCACTTTTCATAAATTCCTGTCTGACTTTTTTGTGTTTTACTTTCGAGTCTTCTTCTATGGAGCCTATTCTGATTCAAATTGTGATGTATGGTGATGAAAGTGGTATAACGTTGAATTTGTTGGACTAAAATTAAATTTAAATAGGCTTCCTTGGCTTTAAAAAAATTCCATTTGCGCAATTCTTCTAATCAATATGGGGTTACATTTTTACTTGCATCCATATCCGGCAAAGTTGGCTACAGTCCCATGAACCTTGTACTTTTGAATAAAATTAGCAGCTGTGGTCACAGAAACATAAAGCTGTTTGAAAATGGTCGTGTAGCCTTTACCTTTAGCATGGATATGGATATTACTATATTCTTTCCAAGCTCCTCAGACAGCTCCCGCCTTTGCTTTCTGTGGTCAAGTGTGATGCACACAATAACACTAAACTATCCAGTAGCACGTTTCTTTCTCTTTAAAAAGGTCAAATGGCTGAAAAATGCTTGAAGGTATCTGTAATACTAATTAACAACAAACAATTGTAAACATGACTCTTATGCAAAGACTAACAGTCTTTAAAGGATACCATCCTGTGGTGTAGTCTATGTGATACGTGGGTTTACGAAGTATACCCATTAGAAAAGCTTGGGAATTACAATATACCCACTTAAAAGTGCCCAATGATATGTGACATATCAACACGTCTGGAATATTTTATAGACACATTGAGTTGGTTCAACCTGTTTATTGTATAATAATAATAATAACAATAATAATAATAATAATCATCATTTTATTTAAAAGCGCCTTTCAGGACACCCAAGGACACTTAACAAACCAACACAGTGTAATACAGAGCAAACATTATCATCGACAAATTGAAATATAAAATACATAAAGGATATAAAATGGAAGATAAAAATACATTTAGTAAAGTTAGTGATAAGCTAGTCTAAAGAGATGGGTTTTCAGGGCAGTCTTGAACAGAGAAAGGGAGGTGGTGTTTCGAAGGTCTGGCGGTAGAGCGTTCCAGAGGTGAGGGGCAGAGCAGGTGAAGGCCCTGCTCCCCATGGTGGAGAGGCGGGCAGAGGGTACATGGAGATGTAGCGAAGAGGAGGATCTGAGAGAGCGTGATGGGATGGAGATTTGGAGGAGGTCAGATAGATAAGGAGAGGCAAGGTTGTGGATAGCTTTGAACGTGAGGAGTAGAATTTTGAAGATGATGCGTGATAGTTTATTTAATAATACTTACCGGTATATACTTACTACTTGAACATGTTTTGCTTTGATTATGTTTTATAAATTCTATAACATGCTTTTAATACAAAACCAACTGTTGTATAAAGCTTGATGTGCATTTATTCAAATAGAAGCATCAAGAGAAATTTTGAAATGTTCATTATGCTTAAAAATCTAAATAAATTGACAATTACATCATATTAACCGGTGTACTTCAGTTTCTAAGCACAGTATACCCAGTACAAAAAATGTAGACTACACCACTGGTATCAACTAACCTGCTCGTACTAGTACATTTGTGTGTTGAGCAGCAGAGTTGAATATGTGGATTGCGACAAATGCTGCGTGAGAATGGGATTCCATCCATAGTTGCCAAGTCCGCAAATTATAAGCGACATTGGGCTTGTTTTTTCTGCAGTCGCTTATAAATTTGGTGCACCGTTTTTAATGCCAAGTCGCTTATTTGGGCTTGTTTTTCTGTCCGAGTGAAAGCAAAAATTAATACGAGTGGTAGGTAGTTTGTCCCTTCACGCCCCCCTTCCACGTAAGTTATGTCAAGGCGGATGTTACGTTCAGGTGCGGTTGTAAGCAACAGACAGGCTGATGTTTTTTCAGCGATAAAAACAAATTAAGCGCTCGCAAGTAATGACGAGTAGAGCTTGAGCAGAATGCAGACGACTTCTTGTAAGTTTCCTTGCACTGATGAGAAGGATAAAAGATTGGTGTATTTTTGTGTGTGATGCTTAACACCGTTTCTTACATCTTGATGAAGGTGTATCACAACGAAGGCTGCATTAAGAAATCTCCAGCTAGTAACGCGAGCAGTGCGGTACGTCCTCCGTTTCTACAATTTTTTTGTTTCTTTTTTTGAATGTCCAGAAGACCAGACTAAGCTTCTTTTTTTTCTACCTGCTTCATTGAGCATGATTCAGGATAGAGATTAAAGAAAGGTTTTTGTTGACTTTGCTTACTATGAGTTTGCTGTTTAATTTATTTTATTTTTTAATTTGTACGCATCCTTTATGATTGTCTGTTGTTGTCGTTGTACATTGTTGTCATCACTCTTCATTTAAAATTCAGGTCTCTCTGGTAAATGAGTCCCAGAGGCTTAATGGGATTAATTTGTATAAATATGCTAAATGTATTTTTATTTTTTAGAGTGGATATGTTCTTCAAAGTGTTTAGCATAATTTTGCTGTTAATATGTAATGCCATAATAAATGTATGTTTATACTGTTTAAAAACAATGGGGTGGGTTGCCAGTTGGGCTTGTTTTCAAGGAGCTGGTTGCTTGTTTCTGTCGCTAGATCTGGCAACACTGGCTACGTTCACACTGCAGGTCTTAATGCTCAATTCCGATTTTTAAAAAAAAAATCAGATATTTTTGTATGAACGTTCACACTACATTTTAAATGCGACCTGCATCAGACTTCAGTGTGAACGATCTACATTGCAGAAGCGACCCGCATGCGCAGAAGAAAACGTGTCTCAGAACGTGACGTGACACGCAGCACCCTGGGTTTGCGGAAGTAACGCTTTGGACTGACGAGTCGTCGGTCCCGCAAGTCCCAGCTGGACTCCACGCGTGTTTACCTTGTCGGTGTATATAAGGCCTATTTGATTAACACTAGAAGTCCCAGAGAAGGGTCATTTAACATTTCTACCTTTGGAACCCAGAGACGGGTCGAGTGACCTGAAGGATTTTAGCTAACATCCTATAATGAGCTGTTAACAGGCGCTTTTGTTTTGTAAATAAGGCCATTACTGGTGCACCACAGGAGGGGGCACGCTTAACACTAATTTGACTAAGGCTGCGCTTTTTTGCGCAAGTGAACTTGGCTTCTAAATCCCCCGGTCCCTTTCAGTGGGCTATATATGTTGGTCCGTCACTTGACCTCAGGTCATGTGACCTATGTCGGTCCGTCAGTTTACCTCAGGTCATGTGACCTGTGTCGGTCCGTCAGTTGACTTCATGTCGTGTGACCTGTGTCGTTTTGTCAGTTGACCTCAGGTCATAAGACCTGTGTTGGTCCGTCACTTGACCTCAGGTCCTGTGACCTGTGTCGGTCCGTCAGTTGACCTCAGGTCATGTGACCTATGTCGGTCCATCAGTTGACCTCTGGTCATGTGACCTGTGTCGGTCCGTCAGTTGACTTCATGTCGTGTGACCTGTCGTTTTGTCAGTTGACCTCAGGTCATGTGACCTGTGTTGGTTCGTCACTTGACCTCAGGTCATGTGACCTGTGTCGGTCCGTCAGTTGACCTCAGGTCATATGACCTATGTCGGTCCATCAGTTGACCTCATGTCGTGTGACCTGTGTCGGTCCGTCAGTTGACCTCAGGTCATGTGACCTGTGTCAGTCCGTCAGTTGACTTCATGTCATGTGACCTGTGTCATTGTGTCAGTTGACCTCAGGTCATGTGACCTATGTTGGTACGTCAGTTGATCTCATGCCGTGTGACCTATGTCGGTCCATCAGTTGACTTCATGTCATGTGACCTGTGTCGTTATGTCAGTTGACCTCAGGTCATGTGACCTATGTTGGTATGTCAGTTGACCTCATGCCGTGTGACCTGTGTCGGTCCGTCAGTTGACCTCAGGTCATGTGACCTATGTCAGTCCATCAGTTGATCTCAGGTCATGTGACCTGTGTCGGTCCGTCAGTTGGCTTCATGTCGTGTGACCTGTGTCATTTTGTCAGTTGACCTCAGGTCATGTGACCTATGTTGGTCCGTCACTTGACCTCAGGTCATGTGACCTGTGTCGGTCCCTCAGTTGACCTCATGTCATGTGACCTGTGTTGGTCCGTCAGTTGACTTCATGTTGTGTGACCTGTGTTGGTCCGTCACTTGACCTCAGGTCATGTGACCTGTGTTGGTCTGTCACTTGACCTCAGGTCATGTGACCTATGTTGGTCCGTCAGTTCACCTCAGGTCATGTGACCTATGTCGGTCCGTCACTTGACCTCAGGTCATGTGACCTATGTCGGTCAGTCAGTTGACCTCATGTCATGTGACCTGTGTCGGTCCGTCAGTTGACCTCAGGTCATGTGACCTGTGTCTGTACGTCAGTTGACCCCATGCCGTGTGACCTATGTCGGTCCGTCAGTTGACCTCATGTCGAGTGACCAGTGTCGGTCTATCAGTTGACTTCATGTCGTGTGACCTATGTCGGTCCATCAGTTGACCTCAGGTCATGTGACCTGTGTCGGTCAGTCAGTTGACCTCAGGTCATGTGACCTGTGTCGGTCTGTCAGTTGACCTCAGGTCATGTGACCTATGTCGGTACGTCAGTTGACCTCATGCCGTGTGACCTGTGTCGGTACGTCAGTTGACCTCATGTCATGTGACCTGTATCGGTCTGTCAGTTGACCTCATGTCGAGTGACCAATGTCGGTCCATCAGTTGACTTCATGTCATGTGACCTATGTCAGTCCGTCAGTTGACCTCAGGTCATGTGACCCATGTTGGTCCGTCAGTTGACCTCATGTCGTGTGACCAGTGTCGGTCCGTCAGTTGACTTCATGTCATGTGACTTGTGTCGTTTTGTCAGTTGACCTCAGGTCATGTGACCTGTGTTGGTCCGTCACTTGACCTTAGGTCATGTGACCTGTGTTGGTCCGTTACTTGACCTCAGGTCATGTGACCTGTGTCGGTCCGTCAGTTGACCTCAGGTCACGTGACCTGTGTTGGTCCGTCAGTTGACCTCAGGTCACGTGACCTGTGTTGGTCCGTCAGTTGACCTCATGTCGAGTGACCAGTGTCGGTCCATCAGTTGACTTCATGTCGTGTGACCTATGTTGGTCCGTCAGTTGACCTCATGTCGTGTGACCAGTGTCGGCCCGTCAGTTGACTTCATGTCATGTGACTTGTGTCGTTTTGTCAGTTGACCTCAGGTCATGTGACCTGTGTTGGTCCGTCACTTTATCGCAGGTCATGTGACCTGTGTTGGTCCGTCACTTGACCTCAGGTCCTGTGACCTTTGTCGGTCCGTCAGTTGACCTCATGTCATGTGACCTGTGTTGGTCCGTCAGTTGACCTCATGTTGTGTGACCTATGTTGGTTCATCAGTTGACCTTATGTCATGTGACCTGTGTCGGTCCATCAGTTGACCTCAGGTCATGTGACCTATGTCGGTCCGTCAGTTGACCTCATGTCATGTGACCTATGTCGGTCCGTCAGTTGACTTCATGTCGTGTGACCTGTGTCGGTCCGTCAGTTGACCTCAGGTCATGTGACCTGTGTCGGTCCGTCAGTTGACCTCATGTCGTGTGACCTATGTCGGTCCGTCAGTTGACTTCATGTCGTGTGACCTATGTCGGTCCGTCAGTTGACCTCAGGTCATGTGACCTGTGTCGGTCCGTCAGTTGACCTCATGTCGTGTGACCTATGTCGGTCCGTCAGTTGACTTCATGTCGTGTGACCTATGTCCGTCCGTCAGTTGACCTCAGGTCATGTGACCTGTGTCGGTCCGTCAGTTGACCTCATGTCATGTGACCTATGTCGGTCCGTCAGTTGACTTCATGTCGTGTGACCTATGTCGGTCCGTCAGTTGACTTCATGTCGTGTGACCTATGTCGGTCCGTCAGTTGACCTCAGGTCATGTGACCTGTGTCGGTCCGTCAGTTGACCTCATGTCGTGTGACCTATGTCGGTCCGTCAGTTGACTTCATGTCATCTGACCTGTGTCGGTCCGTCAGGTGACGGACAACAATAGGTCAAGCATGTTTTAGAACACAGCAATGGGCCACCTGCATGTGCCGGCACGCACCGTATATACATGTGCCAAGGACAAGGAGAGAGACAGTACTTGTAAGCAAAATAATTTATTTGACAGAACATCAAAGTTACAGGATAGTCAGCACAGCAGAATAAGACAATTTTATGCATAAAATTGTTCTGGAGCAGACAAAGCTTTCCGTTCAGTGGATGTCCCAAAATGTTCAACTGTGAGATAACTTCAGGGTCTGTTATGTGTGAATTCAGGTCAGGGCCTCTCTTCTGACTAAGGGGGGAAGTGCAAGCAGAGTCTTACTTACCTGATGGAAACATTGGAATGTTGTCTGTGCAGTTTGGTGTGGTGGGGGTGTCTGAGTTGTGTGCACGCATATTTATAACAAAAGGCAGTTAATGGCCCACTAATGGTTGGTTTGGACTAAGGGTCTTTTGACCCTCTTTCAGGACTTCTGGGGGGAGGTCGAAAATCCTGGGACTTCTAGTGTTAAACTACTATTGCCATTACTGTACAGTTATTGTACCAAAAAATGTACCTCTGTAATGTACAACGTTGTATATACAAAGTACAAAGACGCGACAGTTTTCAGTGTGTTCGGTAATTTTGAAGTTGTTGTCCAATCGGGGAAAGCTAAACATCCAAACGATTAAAGGCAAAAGAAAACTGAGAAGAAAGCGAGCAAATTTTTTAGTGATGGCGATTTTTGGAGCTGTGGCTGCTACCTCTGTTCAGAGGGGTGTGTGGATGCGGAGTAGGAGCCACGAGTGGTGGGACTTNGACATCACTTCAGACAGAGGTCCCCAGTTTATTTCAGGGCTCTGGTCCGAGATGGCGCGCTCCTTGGGGGTGCAGGTGCATCGCACTACCGCCTACCACCCTCAGGCTAACGGGTTGGTTGAACGTTTCCATCGGTCTCTTAAGGCGGCGTTACGTGCTGCGCTAACAGACGTTGGCTGGGTGGAGCGTTTGCCGTGGGTGCTGCTTGGGTTGCGATCAGCTCCTAAGGAGGACCTCAACGCTTCATCAGCCGAGTTGGTTTTTGGTCAGCCTTTACGAATCCCAGGGGAGTTTTTGTTAGACGCTGCCGCTCCACGGTTCCCCGAAGCGGTGGACCCCTATTCGCAGAGTAGTCTTTTGGTTCCGGGTCCTGTGCACCATTGTTTCCCGCAGGCGTTTGTGCCCACAGCACTCCAGTCTGCCCGTTTTGTTTTTGTGCGACGTGACGCCCACCGTTCGCCCCTCCAGCCTCCGTATGACGGGCCGTTTCGGGTGCTCGAAAGGGGCGCGAAAAGTTTTGTTTTAGACATGGGTGGGCGTAGAGAGCTGGTTACAGTGGACCGCCTGAAGCCAGCCTATGTGTTGGTTGATGAAGAGGTGTTGCCGGCTCAGGTTCCTAGACGCGGCCGCCCTCCTGCTCGACCCCATCTTCCGTTTTCTCCCCCCAACTGTGTTCCTCCCCCTGTGGCACAAAATGTTGTTCCTGCACGGGTGCCAGCTGTTTCTCCGCCCCCGAGTCGACGCAGTCGGTTCGGCAGGTTGATTAGGCCCCCTGTGAGAGACTGATATGTTTTGTATTTGCCCTTCTGGGTGTTCGGGGGGGGGGGGTGGTGTGTTGGTGAGGTATATGGCCTCATCTCTCTCACCCAGTAGGAGGAGCCAGCGAGGTGCTCCCCAGGTTTTACGAGGTGAAGAAGAAGAAGTGTTCGTGTGTAAATTCATTCATTCTGTTTCTGGTTTTGACGCTCGAAGGATTAAAGGCAACTGCTTGCAGATCAGTTTGTTTCTCCTTCTTCACACGGTACAGAAGTATTTACACCCAGAAACAGGTGGAGACCATCAGCAGCATGAAGCGGCATGGGCGGCCGTGGCACAGTGGTAGTGGCAGCCGACCCCCGATCGGAAGGTTGGAGGTTCGAATCCTGCTTCTCCCCACCATGTGTCGTTGTGTCCCTGGGCAAGACACTTAATCCCGAGTTGCTCCCGGTAGGTCTGGATGGCGCCTTGCATGGCAGGCTACCGCTACTGGTGGATGAATGTGTGTATGAATGGGTGGATTGCTGGTACTGTAAAGTGCTTTGGTGCTCCTCACAGGGGGCTGGAAGGCGCTATATAAGTAAGCTGCTTTTACCATCAGCAGCAATCAGAGAGAGAGAGAGAGGTGTGGCATGTAAAGAGGCTGGCAGAAGCAGCAGAGGAAAAACCCCAAGAAAGCAGAGAAGAAAAGTCAAACAGTGAACAGAGTGATGAGTAAAAGGAAAAACAGTGTAAACTGTGACACATGGTGTTTAGTTTTCTGTATTTTTCCTTGTGTTCAGTTTGTTTTTGCCTCCCTGCTTGTATGTCTGCTATTATTAATTTCCTCAATTTTCCCTTTCCTATGCCCTGCCACACCCACTCTAACCTGTTCCTTGTTTCATTTAGCTCCGCTGTTTCTAATTATTGGGGCGGCCGTGGCACAGTGGTAGTGGCAGCCGACCCCCAATCGGAAGGTAGGAGGTTCAAATCCCGCTTCCCCCCACCATGTGTCGTTGTGTCCCTGGGCAAGACACTTAATCCCGAGTTGCTCCCAGTAGGTCTGGATGGCGCCTTGCATGGCAGGCTACCGTTACCGGTGTATGAATGTGTGTATGAATGGGTGGATGGCTGGTACTGTAAAGCGCTTTGGGGCTCCTCACAGGGGGCTGGAAGGCGCTATATAAGTCAGAGTCAGAGAGTCTTTATTGTCATTTGCACCGCATGTGGTACATGTGATGAAAACGAGATTATGTACACGGGGTCCCAGTTACATCCAACAACAAATGCAAGAGAAAAACAGTAATAACATCTAGAATTAACTAAGAAAAACATCAACTAGTAATACACTAAGCCTAATATAGTGGGAATAAACAGCAGCACGAACATGAGTTTGTATGAGCAGATGGTCACAGATGAACACAGCAACAAGAAAACAGATCAGCATCAGTATGATGTGATATTTTGCAGTGTTTATTTTTTTTTTTATTTATTCATGAGTCTAACAGCCTCAGGGTAGAAGCTGTTCCTCAGTCTAGTGGTTCTACACTTGATGCTCCTCAACCTCCGTCCTGAGGGGAGTGGGGCAAAGAGTGAGTGTGCTGGATGAGTGAGGTCTTTCATGATGCAGGTGGCTCTTTTCCTGCATCTGGAGGTGTAAATGTCTGTGATGGTGGGGAGACTGACTCCAACAGACTTCTGTGCAGCCTTCACCACTCTCTGCAGAGCTTTCCTCTCTTCAACTGTGCAGCCTCCATGCCACACGTTGATGCTGGAGCACAGGATGCTCTCCACTGCACACCTGTAGAAGGAGGTGAGGACTGGGCTGCTCAGACCAGCTCGTCTCAGCCGTCTGAGGAAGTAGAGTCTCTGATGACCTTTCTTGATCAGGCTGGTGGTGTTGTTGCTCCAGCTGAGGTTATCATTCATGTGTACACCCAAGTATTTGTAGCTGGAGACCACTTCCACTGCAGACCCACCTATTTTCAGTGGGGCATGGGTGTGTTTGTTCCTTCTGAAGTCCACAATCATCTCCTTTGTCTTCTTCACATTCATGTGAAGATTATTCTCTTTGCACCAGCTCTCCAGGTGTTCCACCTCCTGTCTGTAGCTGGACTCATCATTGTTTGTGATGCATCCCACCACCGCTGTATCATCTGCAAACTTAACAATATGACAGCCTGGAAGTGTGGCTGTACAATCATATGTGAGCAGAGTGAACAGAAGGGGGCTCAGCACACATCCCTGAGGAGAGCCAGTGCTGAGGGTTATGGTGGAGGAGGAGAAGTTGTGGATCTTCACGGACTGTGGTCTGTCTGTTAAGAAGTCTAGTACCCAGTTACAAATAGAGGGGCTTAGTCCAAGTGTAGATAGTTTGTCTATCAGAGTTTGGGGGATCATGGTGTTGAAGGCAGATGTGAAGTCCACAAAGAGCAGACGCACGTATGAGTCTTTCTGATCCAGGTGGGTGAGAGCAGTGTGGACCACGGAAGAAATGGCGTCCTCTGTTGATCGGTTCTCACGGTATGCGTATTGATGAGGGTCCTCATTGATGTTGACGGTTGCCTTGATGTGGGACATGACCAGTTTCTCAAAACATTTAGCGACTATCGGGGTGAGGGCCACCGGTCTATAGTCATTCAGACCAGTCACTGTGGAGCTCTTTGGGACTGGGATGATGGTCGCGGTCTTCAGGCAGGTGGGAACTGACTCCAGTGCAAGTGAGGTGGTGAAGATGTCAGCCAGCACCTCACAGAGCTGGTCCGCACATTCCTTCAGAACTTTCCCTGGGATGTTGTCTGGTCCGGTTGCTTTATGAGGATTAATCTTTCTGAGACTGCCTCTCACTTCTGCTGCGGACACCCTGAGATGCTCTTCATCTGGTGATGAGGTGAGTCTGGTGCTAGCTGGTCTGTTTGGATCATCAAAACGTGCATAAAACTTATTGAGGGCATCAGGCAGAGATGGGTCCCTGGGGCATTGTTTGTTTTTGCCTTTGTAATCTGTTATGCATTTAATACCCTTCCACATGCTCCGTGGGTCTTGTGAGGTGAAACTGTCCCTCGATCCTCTGTGCATACGTGGCCTTGGCCTTCTTAATGCCATCCTTCAGTTTATATAAGTAAGCTCCATTTACCATTTACCACATCTCATCAGCCTCAGTCCATATGACCTCTCACTGATCAGTCCAGTATTTACAGAAGCATGTTACATGCAAGCCCAGTTTTCTGTCTATCTGTGACTCTCAATGCCTCTTTATTACTTTGTAGTAAAGTTGCTTTAATGTCAGCTTTTTTGTTTTTGTTAACAATAAACTTTAGTTTTATTCTTGAGTTGCTCATGTCAGCCTGATTTCCGGGGTCAAAATAGTTTTAAGACTGTGAAAGTGGTGGAGGTTTCTTCCTCATGAGGGAGTTTTTCCTTTCCACTGTTGCCCCTGTACTTGCTTAGGATGGGAGACTACAACGAAGTGAAGACTCAAAGCAATCTGCTTGCTCCCTAGATAAATCAGTTATTAACTGACTTTTTATGTATGTGAATGTTTCTGTGCAGTGCCCTTAGGCGACTTCTGTCATGATTTGGCGCTATATAAACCACACTGTCCTTCTATCTCGCCTTCAACGTTATGTTGGAATTTCTGGTACAGCACTCAAGTGGTTCACTGTCTACTTGACCAACAGAACATTCTCTGTCATGTTGGACACTCTTTCTTCCTCCACCGCCGTTCTCTCTTGTGGTGTGCCACAGGGTTCTATTCTTGGTCCTCTACTCTTCTCACTGTACATGCTGCCTCTTGGATCAGTAATAGCCAGACATAATTTTTCTTTTCACTGCTATGCTGATGATGTACAAATTTATCTACCAATGAAACCCAAAAACAGCAATCTTCTCACTCCCTACGCTGATTGTATTAACGACATTAAACAGTGGCTTCACCGTAATTTTTTGTTTTTAAACGAAGGAAAGACAGAATGCATCTTCTTCGGTGATGATGCTCCCTGTAACTTTGGTGCTCTAACTTCCAAATACAGACCAACAGTTAAAAACTTGGGGGTGACATTTGACAAGGACTTAAAATTTGATAAACAAATAGCGTCTGTAGTCAAGGCCTGTTTTTATCAATTACGTCTTTTATACAAAGTTAAACCTTAATCATTTTGATTTAGAAAAGGCCATTCATGCTTTTATCACCTCAAGGCTTGACTACTGTAATTCCCTATATGCAGGAATCTCCCAATCCTCCATTAGACGCCTTCAATTGGTCCAAAATGCTGCAGCTAGACTTTTAACCAACACCTCCAGACGTGAACACATTACCCCTGTTTTATTTTCTCTCCATTGGCTTCCAATTGATTTTAGAATTAAATTTAAAATTTTATTATTCACTTTTAAAGCTCTCAATGGTCTTGCCCCACTGTATTTGACTGATCTTGTAACTGTCCGTGAATATAGGAGAACACTGAGATCATCTAATACATTTCTCCTGTCTGTTCCAAAGACCAACTACAAACGTTGGGGTGACCGGGCCTTTTCTGTCGTTGCACCCAGTCTCTGGAATAAGCTACCTCTGGACTTGTGCTCCATCACTGATATGGCGTTTTTTAAATCTAATCTTAAAACCTTTTTATTCAGGCAGGCTTTTAATACCTAGTAGTTCTTTGACATTCTTGTTAGGTCTTAATTGTTTTTAATTTTTAACTGGCTGTTTTTTATTGTTATTTTTTATTGTTTGTTTTATTTCTGTATTGTTCAGCACTTTGTGCACCTTCTGGCTGCTGAAAAGGGCTCTATAAATAAAGATTGATTGATTGATTGATTGATTGATTGATTGATTGATTGATTGATTGATTGATTGATTGATTGATTGATATAAATGAACTGAATTGAACAGTGACTGAGACTGATACGTTAACAGTTGAGTTGAAAATGCGTAAATGATTAAACAAAAACTTTGGCATACAAGATGCATTTCTTTAAGGAAAGGTTGGCCTTTAACTAGTTTACCCTTTTGTTGCCTCCATAATACCAGATGGAACAACAGCTGAACTCAAGTTTCCAGGGGTTATGTGTAATTTTTAGCTCCACTACATGTTGTGCCCACGTGATAGGTAACTGCTTGTAGATGTTTCAGTGTTTCATAGCCAAACATGGTTCATGTTTGAATGAAAACAAACACATGTTGTGCAAAGTAACAGACCTTGACAGTCTTCTTGGAACACACTGCTCTGACATGTTGATGTTGCACACGAAGCAATTTTCACAGAAAAACTAACAGTTATAATCTGATTATTAAGTTTATTTTGACAGTTCAATTCATAGTTATGATACATTTCAAAATGAAAAAAAATAATAATTCTACCACAATAAACATCTCGTAATTTGTGTAAATGATTAACCATATGCAAAATATGCAGATGTTTCATCATTTACACATTTACAGTGTTTAGATGTTCATGCGATATTTTGCAAATAGACAAACAGAATAGACTCAACATACCTAATTGAAGAGTTTAAACAAATCTTTAACAACCTGTTGACACACAATTTGTGTTGGTGATCAGTCTCAGCTACTACCACACCAGTTTTTTTTTAATTAATATCTGTCAGATTGTCTGAGTGAAAGCCAGGCTTGTGTTTTTCAGGTCACTTGGTTGTAACAGCCATATTGAGCTGACTCCAAATCTTAATCAGCTGTAGATGTACATCCAATGGTTACACTCTGCAAGTTAAATTAAAAACTGTCAAGTGGCTCAGGAGATATATTGCTAACAGAGAGGCAGATGAACACACACACATGCATACACAGGCAAAAACAATGACAATAACATTAAAAACATTAATATCAGTCTTTTATTGTAATGAGCAAATTATGAAATTAAAGTCCTTTTGAGTGTACAGTATTAAGCCAGATTTGCAGCAAAAGCACGATGATCTGAAACAAAATCCAACATGCACCTGGACTGTCTCAAATCAAGAATCAGGCTTAACAAACCCAGAGACTATACTGTAGTTATTTTTAAAGACAAACAAGTACATGTAAGCTAATGAGGGAAATGGTAACTGAGTGTACAAAAACACAAAACATTTAAAGCTGCAGTATGTAGCTTTTTTTATGAACATATTTCTTCACTCTGTCACTACCTCCTGACAGACTGATGTTAGCCAGGTAATCTCTGAAAAAAAATTAAAAAAAATATTGTCCCCTTGCTTCTCCAGGTGGTAAATAAGCATTTCTAAAAAGAAAAGGTGACCCGCCATTTTCCAGCCAATAAAAACAGAGTTTGAATTTGAATCAGCCAATAAAAACAGAGCTTGAATTTGAAATTCAACAGACCACAAGGGGGCAGAGCCACATATGGCTCTGAGGGGGAGGGATCAGAATGCTTTGCCTGTTGAAAATATTTCTAACTGCTGCAGTTCTACAGAAACTGCATACTGAACCTTTAAGAGAAAACCTGAATCAGAAACCAACAAACCTGAAACCAAACCCCCCAAAAATAAAAAACCTACATGAACAACCACAATCATGACTGTTTAATAATCTAAACACAATTAATTCATAAAAGATGTACTGATTCATAATGGCTAATGTAAAGGGTTTGTTTTGAAGAGAACAGCTGATCCTTAAAAATTGCCATTTTCCAGATATTTTGATGCCACATTGTTGTTTTCTCTTGGCTTTGCTGGATGATGTTGGCCCTGTCCAATGTTTTATGATGCCTTCTTAGAAACAATGAGTTATGAAAGTGAAAAATAGGAAAATCAATGGAAGTTTCTCTTTTTCTGTACGTTAATTACCCCAAACAAACCACCCATCAGTCACACGACCTCAGTCCTAAGACTTATATAAAGCCCTGAACTGCTGAACGTGTATTCAGTAGGAAGAAATGTTACGCTCCAGATGTCCTGTCTTCAAACAACAGGACTTGGAAATGATTCACATTTCAAGGACGCTGAAGTTCTCCAACTGTGGAAACTTGAACTTAATAACCCACGTGTCCTCTGACCGAGACCTGAACTCCTTGGTAACCGGTAGAAGACAACGGTCTCACTCCTATGACAGCCTAGAGGACAGTAGGAGCTATGGTATGCCAGTACAGACAGTAGAAAACCTTCTAAGACCTCGCTCCAGGTAAGTTTTTCTTTTCAAGGCTGTTTCATTGGCCAAAAAAGATTATGGCAATGCTTAACCAACATGACAAATAACTAATATCATTGCTGGTTGCATATTCTACACTGGATCTTATCTTCTTCAGGTCATTTTACGGTTGTGAGTCATCATCTGATTTTGACGTGGGGAACTTTTCGAGGTTCAGTCGTCTAAGACAGAGGGCAAGCTCCCAACTGAAACATCAAATGTCCAAAAAGGAGAATAATGCCGGATTGGATCAATCCAATGCTAAAATTTCCCCTAAGAAGTCCAAACCAAACAAGCTCAGTGGTATTGAAACAGCATATTACAAAGGAATTTTAATTATACAACAAAAACAAATGGAGGTGCACACTAAAGGTGGCTATATGTGTGTATCTCTCTTAGGCAGTAAAGGCGATGACAGGTCAGTATCTATGATGACCATCTCTGAGTTGGACAACTGGGAGATCTGCTCCAGCTCGGGGATGAAATATGGACAGTTTGTTGACTGGGAGAAGATCGATCCTGAAGCTGCAAGTAAATATGAGCAGATCCTAAAGAGCGAGCACCAGCAGCTTAAAACCATGGGCCGAGACGGATTCTGGGCCATGCCGCACACTCTGAGAGCCAAAGCGTATTATCACATCATCCACAACATCAACTCCAGGTTAAGACCCTTACAAAAGTTTTCATTTAAACCCACTTAGCCACGCACTGTCTGACTGTGGAAGCTCATCTGTTGCAGGGCCATCTCACCAGACAGAGATGTGTTTTGTGATTTGGCCAAGAAACTTTTTGGAGAACAGAAACTCAGCACCCACGCAGTCCCAGAGTACATGGAGGATGGAGAAATACCAAGGTACTTTTTTGACAGGATTGCAGTTTTTCCAGACTTAAAAGCAGTTTAGTCATGTTTTGTATTAAATTACAGTGTTTAAAAAGTAGAACAAAATGGATAGATTTTAGAAGTTTATTCTCTGTCCTGGTTTGTTATTGGATATATTGTTCATGCAACAGAAATCCTTTGAGGTCTAACTCTGTCCCTAGAGCTAGAGTCTTTATATTTTCCTGATTTGAGTGTTTTCATCATACAGTATAAGCTACAACTGTGGAATTTAAAATATGTTTTATTTTGCAATTAAAGTGTATAATAATATACCATTTTAATGCATACATTTGTACAAAATGCAACAATAATGGAGGAACTTGGGTCGGTAGATGAAGTTTTTCAATTAGCATTATTCATTCAACATTTATTTAGACAGATAAGTCACATTGAGCCTAGAAGACTCATTTACAAGTGAGATCTGCTTAGCTAAGCTAATGGTGTTAACTTAAAAGCATATTTTGGATATTGAAGGTTGTTAGTTGTCATCAGTAATATTATCTTCAGTATGCAGTAGAAATCTTTCAGAGTGTCATCAGTTTATATCAGGAAAATGTTTTTTTCATGGAATATACTCTAACTACTAGTAAGAGAAATATGTTGTTTTAAAACAACTTCAGACTCAAATGTGTCAAAGTGTTTTTTGCAAACTGTTTAATAAATCTATACATCACTCCCACTTGTATATTAGGTGGTTATTTAAGCCTGTATATTGCTGGGCTGTGACTGTTGGTAACATACTGTGAACAGCACTCACCAGGGTACGCAGGGTGCTTCCAAGATGACTGGAAACGTTGGGGGGGGGGGGGTCTCAATTTTCTTGCATGAACCACAGGTCTTCACTGTCGTGCTACTGGATTTTTGAACATGCTCGAAAAATCTGCAAAACAAAGAATAAAAAAGAGCACAGATATGTATTGCAGGAATCTAGAACCATTATCTGTTTTGTTGAACAAATCAGAAAGTGAGAGAAATATGAGACATCTGGAAGAATTTGGCACCCTATGAAACCAAACTGTGACTGATTTGAAACAGTAAAAATAAAAGAATTGTGTGAGCAAATTCCAAATTGAGGCATAACTGAAATGTAATTTCAGACACTTTGTGACTATGGTAAATTACAAAAATAAAAATTTAACACCATTCTCAAAAATATTGTAAATGTACACAAACATGACATTCTAAGTTAAAATTTATAATTTTTCCTCACAGTTTTGTTTTTAAGTAGTACCCAACAGTTGCAACCCACTGGCTTTTAAGAAGTTAAAGTCTTTGGTTATTTACACTGATGACAGAATCTGTCTGTGGTCCGTTTACCAGCAACGTTTCATGTGCAACATGTAATAATAATAATAATAATCATTTTATTTAAAAGCGCCTTTCAAGACACCCAAGGACACTTAACAAACCAGTTCAAACATTATCAGTGACAAATTGAAATATAAAATACATAAAGATTATAAAATGCAAAATAATAAAAATACATTTAGTAAAGTTAATGATAAGCTAGTCTAAAGAGATGTGTTTTCAGGGCAGTCTTGAACAGAGAAAGGGAGGTGGTGTTTCGAAGGTCTGGCGGTAGAGCGTTCCAGAGGTGAGGGGCAGAGCAGGTGAAGGCCCTGCTCCCCATGGTGGAGAGGCGGGCAGAGGGTACATGGAGATGTAGTGAAGAGGAGGATCTGAGAGAGCGTGATGGGATGGAGATTTGTAGGAGGTCAGATAGATAAGGAGGGGCAAGGTTGGGCAAGGAGGGGCATGTGCTGTTTGACACAGCATGTTTAGTGTAACAGGGCAAAGTAGGTGTTTAATGGAAAACCATGGCAACATGAAATCATTAAAATGACATTTGTATAAATTACTGAGATTTTTAGGATTTAGTCAACACAAAAATTCGAACTGGACCAGGGAGGCTCCAGCTGGCCTAGAGACCAGGGAGGCTGCAGCTGATGTAGAGACCAAGGAGGATGCAGCTGATGCAGAGACCAGTGAGGTTTCAGCTGATGTAGAGACTAAGTAGTTGCAGGTGGCATAGAGACCACAGGCCCTGGGCGTGCAACTACTTCAGAAACTGCTAGGGGAATAGTTACTTCAGAGACTACAGGAGGCATAGCTACTTCTGAAACTGCAAGAGGCAAAGCTACTTCTGGAACTGAGGCATAGCTACTTCAGGGGCTGCAGTAGGCAAAGCTATTTCAGGGGTTGCAGTGGGCATAGCTACCTCAGGAACTACAAGAGGCAAATCTTCCTCAGGAATTGCAGGAAGCATAAATACTTCAGGAACTACAAGAGGCATATCCTCCTAGGGAATTGCAGGAAGTATAACTACTTCAGGGACTGCAACGGGCATATCTACCTCAGGAACTGCAGGAGGTGTGGAAACCTCAAGAGGCATGGAACCCTCAAAAGGTGTAGAACCCCCAAGAGGCATTGAAACCTCAAGAGGCATGGAACCCTCTGGAGACATGGGACCCTCAAGAGGCATGGGACCCTCAGGAGTTGTGGGAACCTCAGAAGGCATGGGAACCTCTGATAGCATGGGAATCTCTGGGAGTATGGGAACATCTGGAGGCATGGGAACCTCTGGAGATGTGGGATCCTCTGAAGATATGGGACCCTCTAGAGATGTGGGACCCTATGGAAACACTGGACCCTCTGGAAATGTGTGATCCACTGGAGATGTAGTGGGGCCCTCTGGAGACATGGGACTCTCTGGAGGCATATGGGGACCTTTGGAAATGTGGGGGCCTCTGGAGACATGGGGACCTCTGGAGACTCAGGACCCACAGGGGACTCTGGTCCCACAGGAGAGAAAGAGAAATAGTAAGGGGCATCCTCCAGGACCTTTTGGGAGGAGGAGTGAGAGGTATCCTCCTAGACCCTTTCAGAGGAAGAGTGAGAGGTGCCCTCCAGGACCCTTTTAGAGACACAGTGAGCTAGCTGGGTCATCGCAGCCAACACCCACTGAGACACAGGGAAAGTAGGTGTGTCATCATGGTGAGCAGGACTCTCTTGAAACTCAACCTTGTCAGGCTGAGTGGAAAACGCTGGAGGCACAGGAGATACTGGTGGACTGGGTTGACTGAAATCAAGAAAGGCAGGTGACCGATTATAGGCGTTCAGAGCACTTTGCTCTCCTCTCTCTCACACACATTGCTCTCATTCTCCTCCTCAAGAAGCTCCAGCATCCCAGGGCAATTGACCAGTCCAGGCAGCTACAAGAACTCATCCAAATAATCCTTTGTCACCAACCACCTAGCCAATGGATTGCTGGAGGTAGCCACAGTGTCCACAAAGTTGTGCACCTCTCTGCTGATCTATTGCTTGTCCTCCGGAGCGAGCGCTGTAGTTCTAATTCTGTCGAGATCTTGGTGGTTAGATGCCGAACCCAAGAGCCGGCAGACAACAGAGACTGAGAATTACGATAAGAAATAATTTATTAACAAGAGCAAAAGGCTGACGGGGCAGTAGACTTACATAATTCTGGGAACACGGAGAAAAGATGGAACATGGAGCTTTGCCAGGGAACAGCTGGAGAGATTATTAAGAGGTTCCGGAGGCAAACAAGGAGTTCCATGGCTCAGGAGGATAACAGGAATCAAGTGAAAGGCAGATAATGCACCAGCGTTGGATAGCAGTCATCAACTGCCTTAAGTGCTCCTTGGAGCTCATCAAGAGAATGATCCTCATGTGTGGATCAGTTGGTGCCCTTTTGTGTAGAAGAGCTGCAAAGGAAAATGCTGGAAATCTTACATTTGCAGTATATGTTATTTAAGCTTTTATATTACCCATGTCCGGAATGTGTATTGCTGGCACTTGAGCAAACATAAAATAGAAATTTAACAAGTAATAGTGTGAAAAGTTTACTGCTTAAGCAAGCTTTTTTGTATGTTATATTTTTAGCTTCTTATAACGTATGTTTCACAATCTAATAATTTTTTCATGTTATGACAGAATTCATGTTATAACAAAACTTTTCACAGTACTTTACATTCACAATAATGATATGAAAACATTGTCATATATTTAAGTGTTTTGTTCTAATTTGATGAGCATGTACATTAAGCAATGTGAAAATGTTTTTCGAACACAAATACTTTATTGTAAGAATATAAAAATAAAAATATATTGTACAAATAAAAAGCTTTTTGTGTTCTAACATGGTGTAGTTCCATTTTTAGTTTTTGCTAAGAAGGCAGCATTGCACTTTCGTACATTTATTGCGTTTTTACCTTTACTGTAATTTATTTTATGATTAAGGGCCTCTTTGTTATTTTTATCTTTCTTTACAGATACTGTCTCAACAAAGCAGGCATGAATTCAGTTAAAAAGATCCTTCTTTGCCTTGGCGACTATTTCCCAGACATGAGCTTCTGCCCGATCCTTCCTGCTTTAGTCTCTCTCATCCTCCATTTCAGCGAGGATGAAGCAGAGTGTTTCTACAGTGTGTCTCTGCTTATTTGCTACAAAGACCCCAATAAGCGTTACATTGACCAGACTTTCCTGACCTACCGCGCTTCCTGTATGACATTCGGCGACCTTGCCAACAGGTGTTGCAGAGGCATTCGTAAGCTGATTGCGAGCTCCCACCAAAATCTCTTTGAGTTTTACTCTGACTGGATCATGTGGATCTTTGCTGATCTTCCATTCACCTATGCCATCAGAGTTTTGGATGTGTACATACTAGAGGGCTACAAGGTTCTCTACAGGTTTGTTGAGCTATAGCAGTTCTTAATATTTTAACAAATCCCAAAACATAATCTCATGGTGTGCAAATAACAGACGATAATGTCATTGTTTGCAGGATAGCGCTGGCTTTGCTCGATCTCTACAAAGTGTCCGTGTCATCTCGAGTGGCAGACGTGGAGGACTTCCGAACAGATATGAAATGTTTCGTACAGAGTGTTGCTCGCCACTGTACGATTGAGAAGCTTCTAGAAAGAGCCTTCCAGATCCCCATTGCTACACGGAGTGAACTGAACCTCCTGTTTAATGCCAATAAGGACGCCCTAATGGGAAAAGGTGTCAACACAAACCAAAAGAGGTAA
>JBBPBX010003265.1:0-15508 GCA_038048925.1 Garcialebias charrua | reverse complement strand
ATTATTTTCGCCCATCGTTGTTTGTGTTTGTTCCCGTGTCTTTTGTCAGCCAAATATCTATGAACCACTGGACCAATTTTATTGAAACTTTTAGAAAGTAGTCTACAACTGATTAACATTTGGTGCCAACATACTTTAAGATACAACCAATCTCAGAACACACAAAACTGCCATTAACTCAGTCACCTTTTCTATTTTAAAGATGATCTTAGTCTACAACACTGGCATAAAAAGCCATAGTCCCTACAAAACAACTGCTATCCAGGCTATTATTTTTGCTAGTTACCAACCACAGATGGGGGTATTTGCACCATCAACAAGTTTTTATTGAGTTCTAATGTCAAAGCATGAGCAGTCTTGCAATTATAAACATGATCTGTTCTATTATTTGAACAACCATTGAAAAATATTTTGTGAAGGTTCAGTTGAAATTAGATTATTTTGAAATTGGACAAACTTTATTAAAATACAAAACAGACCCCTATATTTTTGTTTTTGTACTTTTATTTAGATTTTATTCACAAGTGGAAGGACATGAACCAGTGGTCATCATTATCAAAACAATGGACGAAGAGGTAATTCTTAATGTACTGTATCCTGAAGTTGATCTAATAGTTTATGTGATTTTTGCCTTTGATTAAATCTGGATTCAAAGCCTAAACAAATACAGTGCAACTATCAACTTTCGTGTTTCTCATTTTTTAGGTGTTCGGAGCGTTCCTGTCAACAGATCTGATAGAAACGAGAAATCATGACGCACAAGGACGCACATATTTTGGAACAGGGGAATGTTTTGTTTTCACGGTGAGCCAATGTCTTGCCTTAATTTCACATACTGGTTTTCACTTTTGCATTCAGGTTTCAGGTTTCTTCAACAGTAAATCCACGGGTTTTAGTGTCAAAAAGTAGTCAGAGCGATCTCAGTTTGTAGAATCAGAAAGAAATTTTGATGCTGGAGTCAAGCCAACTGTTAGAGAAGAACCCATTTAAGAGTGCGTTTTAACCATTTAAAAAAGTTTACTAACTGAGCTATATCTGACTCATGAGCCCATTCTATACAGCCGATAAAAAAAAAAATCTAACATTTTGTATTGGGGTTTGATAAAAAGGTTAAAAACAATTAATATTTTAATTCTTTGAACAACTTCAGTCAGGAGAAATATAGTTTAATTCTGACATGACTGATGAGCAAATAGCTAGCCCTAGCAGGGTCAAGAACAAAGTGAATTGCTGCCATTTTTACATAACTACCAGTAATCTACAAAATGTCATTGTGATTCTTTTACATGCTATTTTATAGAAATTTATACCACTTTTTAACCACCCAGAGCCTTTAACAGCTCATCTCTGAACTCCTCACAACATTCTTCCTTTCTCAGCTTCCACCATTTGGTCTTCTCTAATTTTACTTTTTTTCTGTTCTTCACAACAACAGTCATTCTACACACCATCCAATGCTGTCTGGCCACACTTTCCCCTGCCACAACCTTACAGTCTCCAATCTCCCTCAGGTTTCTTCTACACAAAATGTAGTCGACCTGCGTACTCCTTCCTCCACTCTTATAGGTCACACTATATCCAACCTGTGGAGCATAACCACTTACATTTAACAGCAGGCCTTTTATTTCTACCTTTAGACATATCACCCTAGCAAGAGGTTAAGAAGGTGCGCTTATGATCGGAAGGTCGCCGGTTCAAGCCCCGGTACCGACAACATCAAAGATGTGGGTGGGATAAGTGAAGCGGTCACACTTGTCTCCACCCTCATCTGCCCCACTCTGGGCCCTTGAGCAAGGCCCTTAACCCACCATCTGCTCCCCCGGGAACCCTAGATATCAGCTCTCTGCTCCACACAGAGGGCTGTGGTTGCTCGGTGGTCTGTGGTTGTGTCAGGAAGGGCATCCGGCGTAAAAACAACTGCCAAATCTTCGTGCGACTAGATCGCTGTGGCGACCCCTAACGCAGGGAAAAAAGCCGAAAGAAGAAGAAGAAGAAAAAAAAAAGACATATCACCCTATCTGACACCTTTTCACCTCTACTACATTATTTGCCAACTCCTCCTTCAGGACCACCCCTACTCCATTTCTCTTTCTATCCACACCATGGTAAAACAATTTAAATCCTGATCCAATGCTATGAGCCTTGCTGCCCTTCCACTTGGTCTCTTGGACACACAACAATTTACCTTTCTTCTCTGCATCATGTCAGCCAGCTCTCTACCTTTGCCTGTCATTGTCCCCACATTTAGAGTTGCAACCCTCAGTCCTACATTCTTGACTTTTCTCTTCTCCCTCTGTCTCCTGACACGTTTCCCTCCTCGTGGTCTTCGACTAACTAGCACAATTTCTGCCAGCACCCTGTTTGTCAACAGCACTGGTGGCGGTCGTTGTTAACCCAGGCCTCTACGATCTGGTATGGTGTCATTTTGATTAACTCACATTTTGGTAAAAGTGTTTTATGTTGGATGCCCTTCCAGACACACCCTCACCATTTACCCAGGTGACATGGTGATCTGTTCCTTTGTCTGTTTGCTTTGTATTTCCATGTCTTTTATTTTTCTGTTTTCTTGTATTTTGTCATTCTTATGTTTTGTCTCTGTTGTCTCACTCACTCCTCAGTCTGCCTCTCCAGCCTTTAATCATTCACACCTGTACCCAGCTACCTGCCCAGGTGCACTCATCATCTCTCTCTCCCTCAGCCTTACCTCTCTCAATGACCGGAAACATTGGCTTCATTGGCTAATGAAGAGGAGAGGTTTTTAAACCTCTCCTCTTCATTACTCAAGCATCCGGTCATTGCTCTTTATTCACACAGACATCTTGGTCCTCCGCTGCCCTGTCTGTTTCCGTCCATATGATGATCTGTTCTGCCTGTTTATTCTGATGTCCTGTCCTGTTCTGTCCTGTTCCTGCTCGCTTTATGCTTGAGTAAGTTTGTGCCTCAACAACCTTTTGTTTTTGTGTTTAACAAATTATTTTTTTTACTTTAAACTCCTGCTCCACTTGCCTGCCTGCCAATGGGTCTAAAAACTGAGGACTGTGATATATCGGACTTGGGAGTGGCACAAGCGATACACTGGCTTGTGCGCCCCATGGCTGGTTTGACTGAGAACCTCAACAAATCTTTCAATCTGGTTCACAATTCCCTTCTTTAAAAATGACGACAACGACGACGACCAAACAAAAACTCTGGAATGACAGGTGCTGTTGGTCCTCCCAAAAGATTTTTACAGCCTATTCCTGAGCAAGAAAATCTATGTGGAAAATGTCCCACTTTTAAAAGGATTTACACAACATCACAATACAATAACAAAGGAAACTTGCCTTGATTTATGGTATAAATATAAATTATGTGAATTTCTAATGTAAACTTCACATGCTCTATTTTCTTCAAGTCTGAAAACGGACTTTTTTTGTAAATACTGTATGTAATAAAGTCATCTGCATACAACTACATGTTGGATTGCTTTATGTAGACATTGTTTTATGTAGACATAAAGCAATATTTTTTCTAAAACCTCTTGTGGTTTGCCCATTTTCTACAAAGTAGCTTTGAAGCTCTGAAATAGTGATAACTTTAATCTCAAGATTCCAGCTAATGTTTTAAACAAAATGTTTCAGTACAGTAAAGTTTATTTATTGTTATACTTTGCAAAATCTTCAACATCCCATTGATCATTAAAACTGTAACCTCTGTTTCAGCTCCGTCCCAATATGGAGCGGTACCAACGAGCAATGGTCAACATAATGACCCAAAGAGGTTCCCCTCAGCAGGTTCGAGCCAACATTGATGCCTCCTCTCACATGTCAAAGAGTGGTAGCACCCAAATCAACGTCAAAACTCTGAACTGTCCGTCTGGAACCCTTCAGAAGCCAAACTATCTAACCGTCTCCTTTACAACACTGTCAGAACCCATGAACGCAAAAGAGCCCAAGAGGCCCAAGGATCAAGAAGCCTCAAAGTTTATTGCAGGAGATGACACTCAGCTCATTATAGGTAAGGCGTTAAAACACGATATAAGAAAAAACAGCCCTTAAAGGGAACGTTTGGTCATTTTTGAAATGATGTTTGGTCAAAAAGTTATGATAATAGTAGTTTGTACCTCAGCTGTGACATCTGTCATAGAGCGCAGAGTACTGTATAGAGAACTGAGCAGACTTTTGGTCAGGCCAGGCAAAAGGTTAGCCAAACATATAGATCCCTTATAGGCTAGATCCCTTAAGGCTGAGTTATAGTCGCGCTTTGGTCCGCAGGCTGGAGCGCACGCGCTGCGCACGCACTGTGCCGTGCGGCGAAATGCGTTTACAGTGTCGCCTCTGTGTTTATAGTTGACGCACGGCGGCGCATGGCAAAGTGCTGTTCTTTTACGGACCAGCAGGTGGCAGTACCCTCTAAAACCTGTGCATATGTTGCAAGAAAGGGTAGAAGAAGAAATCTACCGTAGAAGAAGAACTGTTTGAAATCACACAACAACAAAAATGCTCCGCTCGCGTGCTGAACTGTTGTCCAGAGGAGCAAATCATTGTGTCTTGCGGTTTTAATGCATGGAGTCAGCGAGGAGGAAGCGATCACGTGACTTTTGGCAAAACAACAAAAGAAAAGTCCAGCTCAGAGATGAATAAGGTGAATTTAATACATTTGTATCACATAAAAACATTCCTCCATGCGTCGCGACGCAGTCTCCATGACCACAGCGGCACAGAGAGCTGCAGACTCTGACGTGAAGGTCCCCACCCGACATGTCAAACAATTCTGTAGCGCCCACCGCGCGCGCGGAGTTTCAAAAATTCGGAGGTGCACGACACGCGCCAAGACCACGCGCGGGGCCAACGCGCTGGGACGGGGACTGCGATATTGCGTCACTTTTGGTGCATGCCCCCTCGCGCGCTGCGCGACGCGTGGAGTATAAATCTAGCTTTATAGGGCAGCACGGTGGCGTAGGTGGTAGAGCTGCTGCCTCTCAGTGAGCAGGTTACCCTGGTTTCATTTTATTCATTTTATTCACACACACACATACACACAGAAATAATCATAATACAGTACATACAAGAAGTGCATGAATCAGGTCTCCAAAAAGCTATTTAAAGCTTATAGATGGAACATACAATTACATACTGTACAATTCTTAACATATTAAAATAACATCACAATAAAAACATCATACATTCCTCATACAAATTCCACATACAATACAGATTATGTTACCTCTGATCAATCAATTACAGGTCCTACAAGTGATTGCAAGTATATAGACAAAGCAATTTGGTGTTTGTTTTTTGAAGGTGGAGATGAATTTCAACTTTTTTAAACCTTTGTCAAGCTCGTTCCAAATCTGTGGGCCCCTCCCAGAAAAGGTTCGACTAGTGATTTTAAGTCTTCTATATTACAATATTTTTTTTCCTGGTTTCATAAGTATGTTGTGGACCACTGATGGAATGAGCTTAGTTCATCTGTTATTAGTTTTATTTACAATTTGAACCATCAAACAGGCGTTTTGATACCCATTTAATTCTGTTAGCCGAAGAAGACCAAAACGATGAAATAGATGGAATGTGAGGGCATTAAACTCAGACCATGACACAGCTCTTATTGTCTTATTTTGAAGGCTTCAGGTTTCCTAAGATAACTTGGGTAAGTATTGTACCATATAACATTACAGTACAGTATATAAAGTGTGGTTCAGTGAGAGTTTTATACACATTTAAATCCCAGTCTGGGGGCCTTTCTGGTTGGAGTTTGCATGTTCTCTCCGTGCATGTGTGGGTTTTCTCCGGGTACTCCGGTTTCCTCCCACAGACCAAAAACATGCATGTTAGGCTGATTGGTAACTCTAAATTATCTCTAGGTGTGAGTGAGAGAGTGAATGGTTGTTTGTCTCTATGTGTCCCTGTGATGGACTAGAGACCTGTCCAGGGTGTCCCCGCCTCTCACACTGACTGCTGGATATGGGCACCAGTGACCCCTAGCGACCAAAAATAGGAAAAAGCGAGTATAGATAATGGATGGATGTATCCCTTATACTGTATGTTGTTTTTCAGGCTTATAAAACAAGTTTCTCAAAAACGATATGCTAATATAAAAACACAACATTAGCTACTGTAGTATTAAACCTCTAAACTTTAGCATGATATTGTTTTTATTTCCAACTTGAAAAACATATGTTACTACACAAATGTAATATGCATGCTAATGACACTGAGAGGCTGTTGATTGTATCTGAGCAGTGCTTCTACTCAGTCCAAAAGTTCACCCAGCTCCTGGCTGATTGATGCGCAGCAGCCTCAGCACCATCCACAGACTTTCTACACTCTGCACACTTATATTGATGTAATAGCTTGACTGTTGTTTGGGTATGAAAACCGTTACAAACTACATAAACAGAGTCACTAAAAATGACTATCCTTTTAAGAAGATCTCAACTGTTGATAATAAAGAAACAATAAGTATAGAAGTGCTGAGGTATGTGTCGTATGTTTCAGGTGGTGATGGTGGCCACGCTCTCTGTTTGTGTGAAGACTTAGAAGAAGGATACACCGAGCATTGTGACACGTTCAGCAGCAACCCTCTTTGCAAGGGACGTTTTCAGATCCAGTGTCTTGAAGTTTGGGGCATCCAGAACTCTTTTTACTTTTCTCACAGGTTTTCTTCTCAGTAGACTGACGATTGCAGCTTCATGACTTGGTATTCAAACTTGAACCAGTTTTTGTTCAAGCTATTTTTATGAATTTGATTTGCATATACAGTAGTTTGCAAATATTTACTATCACCCACCATCCTGAATAGTGGCAATCATGTTATTGCCTGTGTCTTTGTGTTGCTTTGTTTTGTTTGTCTTTCAGCAAAATCCAAAACCACTGAGCAAATTTATCTAAACTCTTAGAAAGTAGTCATGGATGAACAACTGATTTACTTTTGGAGTCAAATTGATTCAAGAAGCTGCTAAAGCTTAAATCAAACAGCTAACACAAAAATTGCTAAAAATCTGTACTTTTGTCAAGGATAACAAATGGAAAATAGCCTGTTGGCTAACTCTGGTATATTAACAGTAATGTCTGTTACTATACACTATTGTTGTTAAAGGGGACCACAGATGCAAAATTCACTTTTTAATGTTTTTTTTACTCAACTTTGGTTATGTACTTCATAAAAAAACAGTCCTAGGGCCAAAAAAATGCACCCAGTGGTATATTTACTCTAAGTATATTTATTTTACTGTGATAAGATATGTTTCGTTTTCAAATCCTGCGGCTTGTGACGTCACAAGCCGCAGCCACAACCCACCCCAAACCTGAGTCCAGCCCCTCACCTAGCAACCCCTGGTGCGGCTCAACCCACTTCAGTATAAAAGACGTGACGGTTGTTTTTCCTGATTTCATCTCATCTTTTGTTTAAATGTTCTTAATTTCATGTGTACAGCACTTTGTTGCAGCTGTGGTTGTTTTAAATGGCTTTATAAATAAAGTATAATTGTTATTTTTACGTTTTAGTTCAATTTTTAGCGTATTAGCGATCGCTCCCAACGAGCAGCCGGCAGACGGAAAACGAGCAGACCGCCGGCGAAGAGACCATCTGCGGGCGGGAGCTGGCTGGGAGCTGATAGCTTTTGAGGAGCTTGAGAGGTTGCCTCATACGGATAAATTAACTGGAAACACTCAGTGAACTTTGTGTATGTGTCTGGACTGAAGCAGAGATCGCTCCCAAAAGCGCAGCATGCAACGAACGGACCTAAAAGGGCTGAGGAGGAACGAGCTATTTTTAGCCTCGGATTTGGGCTAAAAGGAGCAGCTCATGGCGGCGCGTGCAGACGGCTTTCGGTAAGTTATCTTAAGCTAGCACTAACAGTAAGTCAAATGAGTAATAAAAAAAGAGCTAATTTTAAAACAACAACAGATTAGAGATACTGGCTGTTACAGAGGGCGTAGTTAATGTAAACAGATCTTTGAAGGGCGTGGCCATGAGAGCTCATTATCATAAACCAGTCGTTCAAAACGAAAGTTAAAAATGGCAGAATTAAAAAGGGTATAATTGATTATCTAAGAATTATTTTGTGTATTAAATTGAATGAACATTGTCTGGATAGCCCACAGATATACCATAAAAATTTTAAAAACCTATCTGTGGTCCCCTTTAAATTATGTAATACATGCTGGTGAAGATTCTCAGTCGTCCAGGACATGATGAAATCAAAAAAGGCGTTCAATACAGGATCAATACAAATTATGTAATACACTTTTTTCTACAAATATTGAGCTACAATTTAGTGGGGTAGTAACTTAGAGTAATCCCCAACATGTACTCTGAACACAGACAGATCACGCGGGAGGGAACTTTGCTTAAAAAGCATGCAAGGATGCATGTAAAGTGCCTTCCTAATAAATTTACTTTATGATATACCGTACATCTGTGTATAAAACATGTAAAGCAGCTGAGTGAGTAGAACAGGGGTGTCCAGTCCTGGTCCTCGCAGGCCCATTATCTTGTATGTTTTAGAGGTTTCTCATATATTTCACTTAATAGAGCTGAAGTTTGGTGTGGTACATTTGTAGTATCTGAGAAAGTTCCCCATCACATACTACAAGATACAAGATACAAGATACAAGATAGGTTTATTAACATTGCATCAATTTTCACCGATACAGCGTAAATATGTAGTTACAGTCATCCAGGAGAGAGAATGAGTGCAAAAAGCTGCTGCTCAACAAAACACATGACATGTTTATCAACACATGATATGCTTATAGCGCGGCCGCTCTCATCTGTCCCCAGATGAAGGTCAAAGGCAGGAAAACAGGCAAAGACACGGGGTTTTACAGCGTTGATATTAAAAAAAGATGAATCACGTTTTGTCTTCAAGACACCGCGTGATCCAGTAGACACCGCGTGATCCAGTACTGAACCCAAACCAAAATTCCAAGATGGCCACCATAGCTTAAAATACAGAAATAACTATAATTATACCTATTCTTATAATTATAAATCAACTGGTGGCCCGCGGGCCTCTTCCGGCCCATGAGTGTCTTCGGTCCAGCCCACCAATGTTATTTTGTTTATTTATTTATTTATTTTTTGCAGCGGTTCAGGGTTTGAGTTTTGTTTATTGCATTTATGATACAATGCAACAAAATAAACAAATTAAAATGTAACAGATCATTGTAATATTTGGTTTATTTACAAAATATGCATATATAAATGGATTTATGATAACAGCTTTCCTGTTACATACAAAGAAGATGGTCACAGCTAATTTGGACCTCGTCAGGATGCTACCTATGTGAAAGTTTGGTTCATGCTTTGAGGACTCAAAATCAGCTGGTTTATGAGCTAAACCGTAAGATGGAAGTGATTTGAATCGCAGTCCACCTGCGGCTTTGGGACTCATCAGCATGAAAACAACCTTGAAGAGGCTTGTAAGTATGAACCAGTAGAATGCCCCCCTAATCAGGCCATTTCGGACCTTGGAAGAATCAGAACAGACTCAAGGCTGACAAGGAAAAATAGTCTGTCTGAATAAATCAACAATAGACCTTTTACCAGTTGACGTCATCACGCAAAGCTCGCCTGAAACGAGCGTTCTGATTGGACGGCAAAAAGACCTAACCGGATGCAGGGGCTCAGCAAGTGGCCGAGGAGCTTCGTAATGATAGCGAGTTGTAATTTAGAAGCTTGTTTTCTTAAAATAGTGAACAACCGCTGGTCAAAACGCCTGAACATTGTGCCGCGGACACGAGAGGAGGAAACCGCACGCCCATACACATTGTCTTAGACAGGGTTGCTTTTTTGGCTACAGATGAACCGTGCGCGCGGCGGGGCTGCCTGAACCTTCACCCAGGCAGGAGCCACTAAGTCCCGGCTACACCTGATCCAGTGCGCCCTGGAGGTCCAGAACCGGCTGGACCCAGCCAGGAGCCACTAAGTCCTGGCTACAGATGAACCGTGCGCGCGGGGCTGCCTGAACCTTCACCCAGCCAGGAGCCACTAAGTCCCGGCTCAAAAAATCATGCATTTACTGGTAGCTTAATGATTTTAGAAGATTCGGTTAACGGTTGGCTTATCAAACGTTTTGACATTCCACTCACCTGCTCTTCAGTGGGGCCGAAGGAAGAATCTCCTTGCATGTCGCAGGTCGAAACAGGCAGAAACCCCAACACACGCAGCGGAGACCGAAGAACAACGCGGTCTCGTCGAACTAGCTAGCTGCTGCTAGCTTAGCAGCTGTCCAGTAGCATTCCGCTGCGGGAGATCGTTCTCCGCCCTGTCTGTTTCCCATATCCAAGATGTAATGTAGGAACGTAATCCACGGAGCTTGGATCATTAATGTCCATGCCAGATAAAAAACGCACACACGTTGATGCTTCGTGCCGGGGTGAAATCCTGCCTGTACCGGCCGGCGGTGGTACTGGTTTGCTCCACATCTTCCTTCTTTTAGTCGCTCTACTCGACTTTCCCAGAGGGACGTTGTAAAACGAACAAGTCTCACCTTCTTCTTTTACTCGTTGAAGTTGCCTGGAACAATTATAAACACAATAAAAGTCTTATTTCTCCACCGCGACCGTTGCCAGTAACGACAACACTCCAGTTGCGTGCCCGTGCTTCCGGTTGAGTCTCGAAAAATGCGAGTGCGCATGCGCGATGACGTCAACTGGTAAAAGGTCTATTGTGGATTATTTTTCATTCAACCTTTATTTAGTCAGGTAAATCTCATTGAGCCTGTCAGGATTAGCTTCTCAGCTGCTCCTCAGCCTCTGTCATGTAGGACTGTCATTGAGATCAGGATTAGCTTCTCAGCTGCTCCTCAGCCTCTGTCATGTACAGTAGGACTGTCATGAGGACCTGCTGCTCTCTGTCATGTAGAACTGTCATGAGGACCTGTTGCTCTGTCATGATTATCTGCTCAGCTGCTGCTCAGCCTCTGTCATGTTTACCTGCTGCTTTCCCTCTGCAGGTGTTCCTGATCACTTAATCAGTGTCTTCCTATTTAGTCTCTGTAACTTTCAGCAGGGTTTAGTTGGGTTTCCTGACTTCACATGAAGAGGAGCTGGTTTCCTGAGGCTGCAGAGGAAAAATCCTTGCACACGACGTTAATTGAGCATTGTCCTAGCATGGTGTCGGGATCTGCGTGGTTCTGTTTCAGTCTGCACCAAGGGCCTCCTAAGGGGGCCTGGTAAGTAATTGTGGTTCCTCTAGTTATTTATCCTGTGTGATGTTTGTGCAGTTCACTAATTGTCATTTTGGTCTTTCCGAGCCATCTGGTCTCCTGCTTTTGGGTCCCTCCGTTGGCGCCAGCCGGTCCAGATTCCTGCTTGAACCGGTCCTGGCGTCCATCGGGTCCACCTTCCACGTGGATCCTGATAGAGCCTCATGGACTCATTTACAAGAGCGACCTGCTACAAACTAAAGAGTGATGAACAGCAATGGTAGAATTTCCTTAAACAATAAACAATAGACAAACATAAGAGAGGAATACAGATTTTTTTTAACAAAGTATCAACACTAGCAATACATTATAAGGTAGATGTAGAAAATCATTGTATTTTAAATTTCATATGAATTCAGTCAGAGAGGACAGAGCTTCAGGTGTTACGGAGGGGGGACGATAACAACCTACTACAGTTAAGACCTGACCTTTCAAACTGATGTTCACAGCTAAAGCCTCAATTTGGTTTGGGATTGTTTTTTTAGACGCAATACTGGCAGCCAAAGAATCTCTGATGTAAATAGCGACTCCACCTCCCCTTTTTTTTACGATCACAATGATAGATCTTAAATCCATTGATTACCAGGTCATTATTCAGAACAGATTTGTTGAGCCAAGTTTCAGAGATAACGATCACATCTGCCCCAGAAAAACTGATTATGATTTTCAATTCATCAAGTTTTTTTAGAAGGCTACGAGCGTTTACATGCAGGAAACGTAGACCTGACTTATTTTTAAACTCATTAGGTGTACTGTAGTTAGTGAGGGGACCTGGGGCCTCATGTATCAAAAACCTGCGTGGATTTCCTACTGAAAAGTGACGTACGGTGAAATCCAGAAAAGTGTCTACGCACAAAAAGATCCAGATTTATCAAACTGTGCGTACACCGGTATCCACGCACATTCCTTTTGTACATCACAATTGACGTGGAACTGAGCGCACGTGAGACACCTCCCCTGACACGCCTACATTTACATATGTTAAACAGATGCAAATTACTTCCTGCATGTGTGAAGGACATGTTTGTTTGATCCCTGCGCGATCAGAAATGATTTCTAGATTCGGGAAAATAATGAATTTAATATAATATGAGTGAGGACAAACATCCTAAGTAAGAATAGTAATAAAATGTGTTCATCATGCAAAGAACGAGTGATTGTGTGTCGGTATTTGTGTGCGCGCGCACCCTGCTGTGGTGCGCGAACCGGCTCATTCATTCATTCTGTGTGGAAATATTAACTTTGCGCACGAGTTTATTACCATTATTACTGTAAACACAGAGGAACTTACTTGGATGTTTGCTAGAACATAGATCTTTGTTTATGTAGATGATGTGAAGAAACGAGTCTGTGCGTCTTGGTGGAGACATTTCATGACATCACGTGATGTTGGCGTCTCCAGACGCTGCGCCCTCCGCAGCCCTGTGCGCAGTCTGTCTGTGAAGCTTTTACTCTCCTACAAGTTATATAAGGTGTACTTTCACGTGTCATTTTGGAGAAATCTACAATAAACGCAGATAATGAAACACCTCCAGCTGCCGTGTCGACACCGGTGAGGGTGCGCGCGCGCTCCAAGCGCGACCACTCAGCCTTTGGAATCATATGGATGAGACATTCCATTGGACATGATCCGGCTTTGTGTGGACTGGACTGCACAGTCCCGATCGACCTGCAGCTCCCTCTGTGGAACAGTTTGACCGCTGCTTCTGTATGCACGCGTGATGCACGGCTCCCCAGAGCGCAGCAGCAGTGCCAAACTGAAAAATGATTATTTCTGAAAACGGCTGATAAGCCATATCCTAGATCAGAAAATTATATCTGTTTCTAAATAAATGCTCTGCGTGTTACACTATTTATTATAACCTCCAGTAAGGCTGAATGAATCCGTTCCTGTTAAATTTATTTTTGGCACAACTTTGCGCGTCCTTTATTTCACTGCGTCATGTGGATGTAATACTTGTTAATCGTGTGTTTGGAGGGAATATTAATCATTTTCACATCATGAACAGTTAATAATAATAATAATAATAATAATAATAATAATAATAATAATGAATTCAATTTATAACGCACTTTTCATTAATGGAAATCTCAAAGTGCTACAAGGTGCAACATATTTGAATGTCAATAAGACAAATAATAAAACAATTAAAATCAACAACAGTATCAGCTAAGATCAAAAGTAGAATCATGAGGAGTAAAGTATGCTCGGTTGAAAAGAAAGGTCTTCAAGCCGCTCTTAAAGTCAACCACAGACTGTGGGGCTTCAGTTTCTCTGAAACACCTGTAAGTGTCGCCAAAGGAACAAGAACCACAGAAACGTGCGTACGCCTGCTCGGGAGCTTGCGTGGATATGTACCTGGATGCGCATATATTCACGTTCAGTTCAGTTTTGATACATACGGGGTTTTGCGTGGAAAGTGACGTGCGCAATGTTTTTGTGCGCACGCACGGTTGATACATGAGGCCCCTGGGTTGGGCTGAATCCCTGAGATCAATAACAACCTTAATATCAGACATTTACTTGACTTTTTTGTCACTGATGTGTAATTACAGGAGTTAACAATGTGACATTTAGCCCTAGCCTGGCCCTCGCCTTCCTGTACAGCTCCGCTCAATTCTCATTTCCCTTCACTGCTCAGTCTGGGACTTCTCCCATAGACAACGATTTCTCCGGTAGATTTTTGACCGGACCAATCAGAGAACAGAAGGGGCGGAGTTTTTGGCCCCTAACCCACGCCCCCACCTGTCCCAGCGCAGCCAGCGAGCAGCCGCATGTTCTCATTCAAAGCGATGCAGGACTGTTTTATATGTGACACAAATGTATTAATTTCCCCTTCTTAATCCCTTATCTGGAGTTTTCTTTTGTTTTTTTGGCCAAAAGTCAAGTGATCGCTCCCTTCTCCCTCCTCCTCCTCCTCCTCTCCGCTGAGTGCCACCTGTCCCAGCGCGCAGCCAGAGCCAGCGAGCAACCGCATGTTCTCATTCAAAGCGATGCAGGACTGTTTTACAAGGTATATGTTCATTCAACCTTTATTTATACAGGCTAGCCTCGCTGAGTCACGGGGACTCATTTACAAGAGGGACCTGTCTCACTCACACCAAACAACCATCCACTCTCACACTCACACCTAGGGTCAATTTAGAGTCACCAATCAGCCTAACATATAATCCTGAACATATAATATAATATATAAGTCATAATATGTGACACAAATGTATTAATTTCCCCTTCTTAATCCCTTATCTGGAGTTTTCTTTTGTTTTTTTGCCAAAAGTCAAGTGTTCGCTCCCTCCTCCCTCCTCCTCCTCCTCCTCTCTCTCCGCTGAGTGCAAAGAATAAGGAAATGCCTCAGGTTGTCACGAGAGAATTAAACTAGGGTTTTACGTTGTTGCCCGAGTCCCTGCATATTTTCTGGTCTTCTGGTGCTGGACCAGCGCTACATGGTTTTATTTAATTTTTTTCAAACGTTTTATAAATATAAACACAGAATATGCAGGCAGCGAGAGAAATAGCAGCAGGAGGCGGAGCAGATGTCAAGTTCGGCAGAGCACAGAGGGGGAGGGAGCAGAATGCTTTCCCTGTTCAACAATTTTCTAAGATCCAATGGTTTTGTTCCTCAGGCAGAGGCCACGCCTCCAGCAAGAATCATTTCTCTATGGAGAAAGTCCAGACCCTAGTCCGAAGCGAAGTGAAGGACAAGGGTCTGGTTTTAACCAGGCTAATTTAGCCCCATAATTGAACCAGAAGAAACATTAATGAAGACACGATCATTCAGAACCCAAAAACAACCGATAAAAAAAAAATTAAAAAAATACATATTGGAGTGAGAGGATGGCTATAAGGTGTGAAGGGAGGCCATCTATAAATGAGGGGAAAAAAAACAACAAAAAAAAACAATGAAAGTTGCAGTGATGGGCAGATCCAGATGTGTTGATAAGATTCAGTGATTCCAAGTAGTCTGAGAACTGAAAATAATTACAGTAATATGAATGATGCAGAAAAGTCTCAGACCATAAAGCGTCACAAATTAAGTGGACAAACAAGTCAGTTGTGGAGGCCCAACTGCAGTTTGTGTAAGGGGGGTTCCAGCCCCCCTGTGAATATGAATGGATATGGCCATGGTAAACACAAGCTGGATCCAGAATCAACGGATAGAAACAAGTAATTCGCAACAAATAGCAGAGTGAGCTGCCAGAAAAACCTCCTGAAATTAAAGGCATGGTTCTAGCCTGTTTCAGGTCAGCAAGGAGCAACAGCGTGAACAGCACCAAACAACGCAGCTCCTGATCCTCCGCGCTTCACGTCACTCT
>JBBPBX010003264.1:0-83769 GCA_038048925.1 Garcialebias charrua | reverse complement strand
GTCCCAAAAAGCTCCACAGTGACTGGTCTGAATGACTATAGACCGGTGGCCCTCACCCCGATAGTCGCTAAATGTTTTGAGAAACTGGTCATGTCCCACATCAAGACAGCCGTCAACATCAACGAGGACCCTCATCAATATGCATACCGTGAGAACCGATCAACAGAGGACGCCATCTCCTCCGTGGTCCACACTGCTCTCACCCACCTGGATCAGAAGGACTCATACGTGCGTCTGCTCTTTGTGGACTTCACATCTGCCTTCAACACCATGATCCCCCAAACTCTGATAGACAAACTATCCACACTTGGACTAAGCCCCTCTATTTGTAACTGGGTCTTAGACTTCTTAACAAACAGACCACAGTCCGTGAAGATCCACAACTTCTCCTCCTCCACCATCACCCTCAGCACTGGCTCTCCTCAGGGATGTGTGCTGAGCCCTCTTCTGTTTACTCTGCTCACATATGATTGTACAGCCACACATCCAGGCTGTCATATTGTTAAGTTTGCAGATGATACAGCTGTGGTGGGATGCATCACAGATAATGATGAATCCAGCTACAGACAGGAGGTGGAACATCTGGAGAGTTGGTGCAAAGAGAATAACCTTCACATGAATGTGAAGAAGACGAAGGAGATGATTGTGGACTTCAGAAGGAACAAACACACCCACACCCCACTGTATATAGGTGGATCTGCGGTGGAGGTGGTCTCCAGCTACAAATACCTGGGTGTACACATGAATGATAACCTCAGCTGGAGCAATAACACCACCAGCCTGATCAAGAAAGGTCATCAGAGACTCTACTTCCTCAGACGGCTGAGACGAGCCGGTCTGAGAAGCTCAGTCCTCACCTCGTTCTACAGGTGTGCAGTGGAGAGCGTCCTGTGCTCCAGCATCAACGTGTGGCATGGAGGCTGCACAGTTGCAGAGAGGAAAGCTCTACAAAGAGTGGTGAAGGCTGCACAGAAGTCTGTGGGAGTCAGTCTCCCCACCATCACAGACATTTACACCTCCAGATGCAGAAAAAGAGCCACCTGCATCATGAAAGACCTCACTCACCCAGCACACTCACTCTTTGCACCACTCCCCTCGGGACGGAGGTTGAGGAGCATCAAATGTAGAACCACTAGACTGAGGAACAGCTTCTACCCTGAGGCTGTCAGACTCATGAATAAATAAATAATAAGAATAAACACTGCAAAATGTCACATCATGCTGATGCTGATCTGTTTCTTGTTGCTGCGTTCATCTGTGACCATCTGCTCATGTTCGTGCTGCTGTTTATAATGATGTTTTTCTACTACATTAGGGCTTAGTGTATTACTAGCTGATGTCTCTCTTAGTTAATCCTAGATGTTATTATTGTTTTTCTCTTGCATTTGTTGTTGGATGTAACTGGGACCCTGTGTACATAATCTCGTTTTCAACACATGTACTACATGCGGTGCAAATGACAATAAATTCTCTCTGACTCTGACTCTCTGACTGACTCTCTGACTTCAACAACATCATTCAGAACCTTCAGAGAAGCAGTTGTTGTGCTGTGTTTTTTTCCTGAAACCAGATTGATGACGATGATAATAATGATATATTTCATGTTATTTACAATTAATTACTTTATATCATGTTGAACAAAATGTGTATCTTGGCCACCTGTATCTAAGTAACCTTGTATAAAAAAAAGTTGTTTGTAAAAAATAAAAACAGTGGCTAATGGACAAACAGACATGTTACCTTCTCCTGAGATGCACTGGAGCGTTGCAGGGCTCTCCAAGGAACCTCCTCGGGTTTAAGGTGGCTGTTGGTGGCAGCCTATTTACTGCTATTTCCCATGGTCGCATTGGTGACGTCGTGCAGACGAGTCACGCTCCGGGAGAGGAAACTTTATTGTGGAGGCACTTGGTAGTTGCCTCTGATTGTCTTTACCCTGCAAACACACACCACAAATTACCAGGCAACTGTTTATTGTGAAAAATTATGGAGTAAATAATGTACCGTATGTTGTTTTTTCCCATTAGCTAAAAAATATATTTAAAATACATGTTTGTCCACAAGAAATGATAATAATAAAAAGTTTACATTGCCAATTATAATCTTAGAAATCACAAATTTTATCATAAAGGAGGAAAACTTTTTTTGTTGTAAATAAGCATGGTGTTCATCAGAGTTAAACAATAGTTGTCCAATCAGAAAAAGTGTTCAATACAAAAACAACTGGACTTTGTTTTATTTGTCTGGGCTTTTTTTTTTTTTACTTTTATTTGTCTTTATTTATTTGGACTTTTTTTAAAACAAATAAAGTCTAGTTGTTTTTGTATTGAACGCTTTTTCTGATTTTATCATGTCCTGGATGACTGAGAATCTTCACCAGCATAGTTGTCCAATACTGTATGTCTAAAATGATTCTTTATTCAACAGGATCCCACACTTAAGAACTAAAATGTAGTTTCTGCAGGAAGACATGGTAGTTTATATGCAATCACAACTTTTCATTTGAATTATAAAAACAAAAACAAGAAAAAGCTGCTTTTTTTTCTTCTTTGCAATAGCTTTTGTTAGGGGGAGGAATCAAACTCCTATTTGTAGCAGAAGGTTTTGCAGTCCTCTTTAATCCTCACAAGCTGTGGCATACAAATCAGACAACAATCTTTATACGGTACAGACAGAAAGCAGAATTTCTTTGTGATGGTCTAACAGAGGCGCTATCTGTCTAACACGAATTACAATTATTCCTTAAAAATTCAGTTTTCTTTTAATTCAGGCAAGTTTTGCTATATGGAAGTTTTGTGTCTACGTTTTACATTTTTGCTTTTGTGTAACTTCATCTTTTTGAGAAATAGACAAAAGAAATTGATTTATGAGACACACTGTTTTTGACTACAGTATTTGAAATATGCTATAACTTTGTTTAACTCAATACAACCATATCAATTAGGTCAATTTACTGATATGTTTGAGGCAATGTGAATATTAAAATTGAAGAGTTGTGAGTGATCAGGGAAAATACTTGAGTTACTTTATTTTACGAAAGCGCTTGTACCTTTATTTGTTTGTTTATTGTTTGCACAAAACGAAACAACACACATAAAAGAAAAGTAAAAAAGAAAAGAATGTGCAGGAGAGGTCATAAAAACCCTAATTGGGCTTACAAGCCCCCCCCACACCCCCCCACACCTAAAAAAATAAGAAGAAAATCATAAAAGCTTTATACATAAACTTACATCTTACTTTAAACACACACAATTACATACCAAAGCAAAAGATAATAGTTGATATTAAATAAATTTAAATTGTCAAAAAATATTAAAATGATAAATAAAATAAAACTAATGTGTTAGAAAATCTATACAGGGTATATGCAGGAATAATGAAGTTAATTTCAATACCTTTTCAAGACTTTTTAAAGACCTTCCAAAATAAATTCAAGACCTTATCGTCACTTTGTTTTATTAAGCAACAAATCTTTGATTTACAAAACTGCTGTTGTTTTCAATTACTGTAAATTTGTGAATCTCAAACCTACAACAGAACAGTGGAAAGAAAAAAGTTCAAAAGAAGAAACTGAACCACGACTATGTTTAAGAAAATATAGCTTAGGTTACAACAAGACTCGTAGCTATTTTAAAGTAACTTGGTTGAACAATGGCGAATAAGAAATAAACACGGTAATTCTCGGCGACAGGCCTCGGCCATTCTTGAAAATCAGGCATCTCCAACCAGGAGTCCGAAAACTTGCATTTACCCATTGTTCTCACGGTCTCGCGGCAACTTACTCAAACACACAAGCTCAACTTGGAGATAAAGCAGCCGTGCATGCGCACAAGATAGGCCTAGCCGTAAAGGCTGTTGTAACCTGACACCCTAAATTTGTGCGAAGCGGTTTCCGAATCATCCGCGGTGAGGAAAACAAATATTCGTCATACATACTTTTTGCTGTCAAATTATTTAAAGCTAGAATAACAGCAAAAAAAATAATACCTCATCAAATCGCTTTCAAGACTTTTTAATACTTTTCAAGACCCTTAATTTTCCCAAAATTGATTTATCAACTTTTAATAACTTTCAAGACCCTGCATATACTCTGTATAAAGTTTGTTTAAACTTTCTTTTAAATACAGATAATGTTGTACATGATTCACTTAATTGTTTTAAGCTGTTCCACAGCACAACACCCTGATGCATGAATGAAAATTTAGCAACAGTTGTTCTACAGAAGGGGATTTGTAAATCATTCTTGTAGAGTATGAATAATAAGAATTAAACTCAAAGAAATTATGAAAATATTTAGGTAAAGAAAGTGGAATACATATAACTTTAAACTGTACATCAGGATTCCTGTTTGATACTTATTCACATCATAGATTGTAATAATTTCTATTTTTTTTTAAAGAGAGGTGTGGATGGAGCTAAATACGGAGAGTTAGTGACAATTCTTACAAATATTTTGTTCCACCAATCAGGATTTAGTTTTACTGACTTAGTGTACAGTACAGTTCTTATAAGTGATTAGCATGAAGCATAAGGTCATAAATACCAACTGAGGGAAATAGTTTGATTCCTGGTGCCTGCACTCAACTGCATTTCAAAAACAAACAAACAGTGAAACCAACATTTTATCTTGTGATGAAAACGGTCTGAAAGACTTCAACAGACTTGAGCACACTGGTGATTAACGCAGGTTAAGAAAAGCCACTTCATGAATAGGGGTCGCTGTGGCCTGTGTGAACAAAAACATGGGAAGCCATGTGCTCCAGAGACAAAGCAACAACAAAAGACTTGGTGGGCAAGCAGGACCGCTGGATTTAATGCTGTTTTAAAGAGCAAATGCAACATTAAGATACGTTTTACAAGTCTGAGCAAAGCCTCGCATGTATCGTAGATAAAAAGTAAGAGAACAATCAGTTGTAGGTGTATAACCAGTGCAAATGTAATGTCCCCTGCTGCTGCTAACTTTAGCAGAGATATGCTAATGCTTTGTCCAACACGACCAGCATGATAATACAAGCATAAGACATGCAGACATGTTTAATTGCACATATTTAACTAGTGCGGACAGGAAGCAACACTGGAAAGGTGAAACCGTTAAGTCAGGGAGCAACACAACACACCTTTACTTTCTTTGCTAGTTTTTGCTTCGTCGGAAAGACTGCAGGTGTTTTCACCTCCAAAATGTCGTGTCACATCCAAGTTATTCTTCTGGGTTGTATAACCGTCTCTATCCGAATAGCATCTTCTCACAGGAGATTGGTAAAAAGAAGAAAGAAAACAAAACAGGATATCGTCTTGAGCACCGCTTTGTCCGACTCGTTTTGAACAATAATAACAACCCCCCGACGAAGCTAGCTTGCTAACGTTGGCCAGCTAACACTCGGCTGCTGCATTGGGTAAACGGTGTTTTCACCGGAAACCGCAAAAAACCCGAGCTGTGCGTTGACGACCGCGTCTACCTGAGCGGAAAATACAGTTAACCGTGCGGCAAAATAAACGTTAAAATTCCCACGAGAAAAAAAAACATTCCTTGGCGCGTGTGTGTTTCTTCAAATGCATTGTTTTGGCAAAGCCACGCCTCCTTGCCTGAGCGACCAATCAGCGCTCAGCAAACACAGACGGTAGACATCCAGACTGTTGGCCTACAATGTGTCAAAACAAGCCATACATGTTGTTTGGATTCTTTTCTTATCCCATTATTAAAGCAAACCATTACAGTATTATATTATCAACCTAATTTTATTACAGTAGTTGCAAAATATCATGTACATAAATCTAAATTCTCATTTCAGAAAGATTGTTTCTTGGTCTTTAGAGAGGAATTCAAACACTACAGTACATGTATATTAGAACACTTCAGTACTCAAACAATAGTAAAGCCATAAAAACAACTGATTTGTGTACCAACTTCAACATTTTTTTGACTTAAATTTTTTCTCTTTACATATATATTTTATGTGTGAGCATGTACACTTCGCTTTATTTGTGTTTGCTTTATAACCCCCTGGCATTATTCTCTTGTTCATTTTGTTCTATAATATTGATATTGTTTCTACTGTTTTGTTAACACTTTTATTATCAATAAAACATTTTTTTAAATAAATAAATGTGTCAAAACAAGCCAACAAAAAGCTCACAGGAAGGCTGCTAGGTCTCCTAAAAGTCAAGTTTAGTAGTAATTCAACTATTAAAGGTCTGTTTATAATGTAATTATAGAACACTCATTTTGGAATTATACAATATTTAAATACATTCTGCCCAATTTGTCCGAAAACTGTTGTGAATTCCTTCCAGTACTGTAAAATACACAATTATATTTGTTTTAACGCTTAGCTCATCTTTGTAAGTTTTCTCACCTACATTTAACACATTAGTAATTAATGCACATAAATGGAAGTAAAGGCTACACTATTAAAAGCAGAAGTTTTAAGATATGTTTAGTATACTGCTTATTATTTGTCATAAACCCTACACAATCCAAATATTTTAAGGGTAGATCATTTGTTTACACAAAAACATTGGTGTGGTATTTAGTCCTTTGGGCATTGCATTAAAGACACTCATATAATCAAACACCAACAGAAGATTATTCTGATCTATATCAAATGGCGCAGTTTGAAAGAGTTTACTATGTTGGTTTTCTCTCTTATTCCAGGGTCACTACTGCGAGCGAACTTCACTCGAAAGATTTGTCAACCATGATGCCTTTTCTGACGCAACTTGGGCTCAAACCTGCAGCCTCAGGATTGCAAGGCTACGGCACTAACCACCGAGCTACCGCAGCCCCCAAAAAGTAAATGGTAAATGGAGCTTACTTATACTGTATAGCGCTTTCCAGCCCCCATATGAGGGGCCGCAAAGCACTTCACAGTACCAGCCATACACCCATTCATACACACATTCATACACCGGTAGCGGTAGCCTGCCATGCAAGGCGCTGCCAGTCCTACCGGGAGCAACTCTGGGTTAAGTGTCTTGCCCAGGGACACAACGACGTATGCAGTGACCGGGGATCGAACCCCGGACCTTCCGGTCCTGAGCTGGCCGCCCTGCCTCTACAACATCTCGGCCCAATACGTATACTCAAATAGCTTTCTAGATGTATTGATGTGCAATTCTGAAATGCAGGTATGCACTCAATGTAAACAAAGCACTCAACTGCTTCTCTGCATACTTTATCTAACAAAGTTGAGTGTAAATACAACGGCGAATTTCATGGGCGTCCCCAATACAAACCCATTTTCCGTCACTTTTTCTGTTTAAATAGGTAAACAAACACACTTGGTAGTTGGAAGCCATTCACAAAATGTGCACATTTTTGGATTTAGATACACCTTAACAACTGATATGAGAAGGAACATGTACTGTACGTGTATTTAAAAAATAAAATAAAAAAGATCTTCATGACATTGCAATTACCTTTAACTTGACCCTTGTAATACATTGTACCGGTAATTGTAATTGTAATTGTTTAATCTACATTTACACTACTGCTGATATATACTGTATATTCTTTTTTACTAGTCTTACTGCATATGCCACTTTACCTCTATACCAATATCAAATACCTCATACATATACTGTGTACATAAACTTCATATGCTGCTTTGTCACTTTATTACAAATGTCAATGTCAAAACCTTCATTTTATTTTATAGATATACTTTTTATACTTTTGGAGTGGGCCATATCGTCTCGTTTACGATAATACCGGTGGATTTTTTGACACCGGTGAAAAAAATTATATTGCGGCATCCTATGATGACGTCATTTGACTGCGTCTAACCTGCGCAGCACTGAGCCATGTCAATCAATCAATCAATCAATCACCTTTATTTAACCAGGTAGAGCCCATTGAGATCGAGATCTCTTTTACAAGGGTGACCTGGTCAAGTGGTCAGCAGCACACGTCACATTGGCAATAGGCATTTGCACTTATCAAAAAGAAAATAAAGAAAACTACAATCACAGTAAACAGATGTTGACAGTTCAAAACCAACAGGATATGACAGATTTCTATATACATTATATACAAAACAAGCAGACAAAAAAAACAACAATGACATGTATATTGGATAAGTAGTGGTTAGAAACATCTGCAATGGTCAAGTTTCTTGATGACATACCTGACATACCTCTTCACATACGCATGTGAAGCATTGCGGGCGCGAGCAAGCATGGAAGACCACAAGAGTGTCGCGGAACTACCTCCCGATTTAATTCCTAAAAAAGGAGCAACTTCTGTTGTTTGGAATTACTTCGGTTATAAAAAAGAAGATGTGAATCAGACGACCACATTCTGCAAGTCATGCAAGCACGTTGTTTTGGGTAAGGGAGGAAACACGTCGAATTTGTTTAGCCATTTAAAGCACAAACAAATTCTAAAGAAAATGTGCTTTTTGTTTTACTATCTCTCTTAACTGCACATTCTTCCTGTTTAAAAGATGTGGATAAAACTATTTCTTCAAAGATATTGTTCTACAAACAGATCAAGAATTGTTAACATACTTGAAGTTTACAAAAAAATTATGTTAAGGTATTCTTTTTGCACTTGGTAGCTGATTCAAACTGTCAGCCAATTTTTTTTATATATTTATTTATTTTGCTTGTTAAATATGAATATATTTTTTTGTATTCTGGTGACTGTTTATGAAAAGTCATTTTGAAATTACACATTTGTTTGGTTGATTCAATAAAAGGAGAAAATGTGAACTATTGTCTGTGATATCGTTATCGGGGTGTTTCAAAAAATATATTGTGATATCATTTTTTGGCAATATCACCCACCCCTATTTTACACTACTATGCTAAACTCAGGACAGTATTACACTTTTATTATTACACTTTTATTATTTCATTTTATTCTTATGTTTTAATGTTTAAATGGTTATTGTTGCACCGGGGTCTGAGAAAAATGAAATGTCAATGTGTATGTCCTGTACATATCGCAGTTTTGACAATAAAGTTGACTTTGACTAATTTAAACTCTTGTACAGTACATTGTTTTGTTGTGTAATTTTCTTCCACTATTAAATAAATAAACTTCAGTTGCCAGATGGAAGTAATCCCCTCCATCTCACTGAGCTGTTGTGGTTTTATTTAGCAGAGCACACTGGAGGCCACAGTGTCCCAGCTGCTTATGTAATGTTGCACTTTCATGTCAGAAGCACCCTCCAGCATCCATCAGGACAAAACTCGCACCTGTAGTTTAATAGTTCAAACATGATGGTCTTCAACACTAAACTCGGCCATGATGCACGTGTTCATCTTCTGGACTTTACCATCTTGTGAATTTCTCTGGACGCGCATCTGGTGTCGCGAACCGCGGTGGACATTTGAACGCACCATCGCGCTGAATGTAAACATTACAACATCATCGCTGTCAGCAGCAGCAGCAAAACAAGGAGGGGCTGCAGGATGACAGCACCGACAGCCTCCAGGGAAAACCCTACACAACCTTTTCCAAACACCCGAGCAAAGACGAGCAGCGCAGTTACCTGATTGTTAACATGCAACCATCGGATCGCTGTTTCTCGTGCTATGTTCACATGTCGTCAGGCTAAGTGCGGCATCTTCTGCTCTGTGAGGGACATTCCGTGGATTTCACCACCACCGTGCGCGTGTGTGTGGGGGACAAAAAGCTGCCAATCCTCAGTGTGTCACTTCATCAGCGCATCTTTATGTGCTGTGCGGAATTATTATGGCTTCCAAACTCCAGAGTAGTGTGTCCTTTAACGCAACATGTTAGTCCAGGAAGCGGCAGTACAGCCCTGCGGATGTTTGGGCTCTCTGCACTTCCACTTCACTGTTCACAGTATTTACACAGAGAGCACGTCGAGTATGGCAGGCAGTTTTAACATTTAATAGCTTGACTGGATAGTATTTCAGATATCTGAAATTCCACATTAACTAGTCAAATGATCAGTAGTTGATATCTTTAACTAGATTTATACTAGTAGAAATGCATTTTGGATGTCAAGCATTGATAACTGGATATCTAGAATGACTTCTTCATTTATGATATCTGAAATGGTCATTATGACTAGTATTAACTGGATTATGGAGATCTGAATTTAGAGTTCATCCTCGTCGTAATTCATTTGTAGACATCCAGAATGTTTATTATAGATAGGAAGAATGTTATTTTAGATATCTGGAAGTAAAAGTCCAATACACATGAATGGGGAAAGTGACATCATTTGTACTAGTAAGAATTAAAATCTTCCTATCTAAAATTAACATTTTAGATAGGAAGAATGATGTTTTAGATGTCTGGAATGTTCATTTTGACTAGGAAGAAATGTATTTGAGATATCTGAAATAGATATCCAGTCAAGCTATTAAATGTTAAAACGGCGACTTATAATTTGTAAAGATTGATATCTGAAACTTAATTCTTAATAGTTCAATTTGATTTTATGACATCCTGAAAGTAAGTTTCTGCTAGCAAAAATGTAATTGTAGATATATATAATTACAGTTCTGACTAGTAGGAATTTAATTTTGACCAGGAAGAATGTTGTTTTAGTGATCTACAAATGGAATAACAGAGAGGAGTGGGTTTTGATTAAATGTTAAAACTGCCTGCCTGCCATAGAGACCATCTTAGCACCAGCATAACTGGTTTGTTCCACTTTGGAGTAAGCTGTTGGGGAAGAATCAGTATTGTTGTGTGTTCCCTTGACTGGTGAAGCCTTCTGGATGGAAGGTGAAACGTTTCCGCACCAAAAAAAAAAAAAAAAAGAAAGAAAGAAAGAAAATGTCCAGATGACCTGACTGAAAATTGTTGGGTTACAACTTTATTTTTTTTCTGCCGTTATTCATGTTGCCACGAGTCTCCTCTCCACCAGGGATAAACGAGCTGGCTTTGAATACCATGGCCGAATGGTGACACTATCCAACGCTAGTACAGGGAGTCCTCAAGTTACGGCGCCCTCGACCTACGGCAACCCGGACTTACGAACAGACCTACGAACAGCAGTTGTACATTAAATACAGCACTGGTATGTTTTTTTAAGGTGTTTTTAGATGAAAGTGTGTTAGCTAACCGTTTGTAAACAAAGTTCTGTGCATGTTTATGAACCAGTATGTACGTTTGTGTTGAAAAATGGGTGTTTGGCGCAGAGCTAGCATACATTTTCCGGCTTACGAACGAAAATCCAGACTTACGAACGCACGTGCTATGGGTTCTGACTTACGGCAAAATCAGGTCACGAACGGTCCTTAGGTCCGGAACTCGTTCGTAAGTCGGGGACTCCCTGTAGCTCCAAATGTATACAAGCATGATGTACAAGTGCTGTTTTCTAATGTAATTATTTGCAAGAAAGTAAAATGTATACCTATTTCACAATTAATTTTTCTCGAGTGCTTGAGGTTGCGCAATCTTGTCTCCTTGTGCACTTTGTCTGATTTCATCAAGTTTCAGGAGAGATGAGTGTAGTTACAATCACATGGGCCAAGAGCAGAGCAGGGTAACCATGCTTGAGGGTCATCATATGACACAGAAAGAAAGAGTTTTAGATGTGTTATTTTCCAATACAGTCTGCACAGAGACATGTTTTCTCCCTGAAAGACCACCGAGCAAGCTGTAAGGAGATCGGTGAAACAGAGCGGACCAACTGTCAACCAGAATTACAGTCACGCATGACAGTTTTTCACAGTCCACCTCAGCTCCCTCTCCAGCACTCCACCTCCTCGGTCTGTCCACCCGCCTCTCATTTTCCTCACCCTTCACTGATCAGAATGATAGCTTAAAGCAAGATTATTTTCCAAAACACCATCACCTCTCCCCTGTGCACACTGGTCAAAGGGAAAAAAATGTGGACCTCACAGGAATAGGAAAAATTTGAATGAAAGGCTGCAGCTAGATGTTTGGGATTCAGAGTAGAAAGAAAAAGTCAAATTTACTCCCATTTAAGAGCAACGCTGAGCAGAATGACGGGATTAATTACAACACAATGTTTTGTGATATTCATATGGATTCTTTGATATTTACATCCATCTTAAAGATACTAGCAGACCTTGAGCATCTATGATACAAATTAACTTCTTGAAATAACTTGCACCCTCCACACCGTACAAGATCAAAGTAACTTAGCTGGTGGGATTTTTAGCATAGGTTCTTAGTAACATTATCGACTGTAGTATGATAAAGATTTACAAGGTTGAAATCCTACTGGCCTGAAAATGAATTAACAATGAGCATTCATTGTACAGATGTGGTTCTGGGCCCCACTTGGCACGTATGAAGAGTGAATGAGCCACAGCATGAACCCTCAGTTAAGAGGGTCAGGCTTATAGAGGCTGCATAATAGCAACAGAAGTGCAGTGTGTTCAAATGTTCGACACTACAGGCGGTCAGATCAGGGTTGAGGTCCCAGAGCAGCCATATTATACATATTTAAAGCAGATTCAAAATGTGTTCTACATAACTGGAGGCAGCTAAATATCCTATATTTGTATTATTCATTATTTTTCATCAGATTAGATTATTATCTACGATTTGATGTTGCGCAGAGGGGACGTGGTTGTTGAAATGCAGGTCGGGCATAATAACACTAATTATTCATGTAAAAAATAAAATGGAAAGCGGGGAATATACTGTAGAAACAGTGTGAGAGAAATATGCAAATTAGACTCCAAAGCTAACATTTCTTCATGATTCATGCCATTTGTTTAAAAAGAAATAGGAACTCATTAGGTCACAAACCAGCACATGGGCACATTTTATCTGAGTATGCTCATTTGATGAGCTGATTATTGCAACACCACTGTGTACCTATATTACAACATAACAACCATTCAGAATCATATGCAATTATATGCATGAACAGGGGGGTAACTGGGGACCATATTGCAGAAGACTAGAGTGCAAGCTGTTTATAGGCAGCAGGTATAAGAGGCATAACTACACATGGGAAAGCTGGCACACTAGCATCAGGACCAGATGGAAGAAGAAAGGAGGGGAGGCTTACAAGAGAGAAAGAGCATGTGGAAGGAAAATCGAGGGAAAAACAGATAAAAATAGATACACCGAAAGGAATGGGCATGCACATTTAAGAAAAGATGTTTGGGTGGAAAGACTAGAAAACAAAAGGACAATTTGTATGAGCAAACTTTTCCACACATGTTTAGATAGCTCATCCCACCAAACCAAATGTACATCATTTTACTGTAAAAAGGCCAGTCATCCGCCCTTGTTTGTGTCAGCTCCTGCTGCAAACACAGTTAAAACTGTCCACCAGTTCATCGTCACAGAGTAATAACTGGATGGGTAGCATCTGCGGTTTGATGTGTGTTTTGTGTGTGCATGTGTTGCACTGGCATGCAAGACCAATACATTTCAAGGATGATCAAATTCATCCGTCGTCAATTAGCCAGTGGTCCTTCTTTATGCTTTCATCTGTAAACTATTTTTCCCACCACAAAATTTCATGTGCTGTTTGTTCAGAAAGCATGATCTGGTTCTGTGTCATAACTGCAGCCACAAGATTATAGTCGCGGTAGCCATCAAACTTTCCCCCAGCGCTGCGCACCCAACATCAGGCTATGGTCAAACAACACTTTCCGTCCATTCATCCTTCCAACAGCCTCTTCAGCTGGAGGCAAGTTCACTTACTTACCATAAAATTAGAAAATTCAAGGGAAAAAGGCAACAGGTACAATGAAAATGGTAGAATATTGTTCTAGTAGTGAAATTCAACTAAGTCCATAAGATTGAGGAGATGAAACAGAAGGGGTGGATTAATACACTGTGATCCCCAAAAGCCTCATAAAGTGGTTTTATGGCAAAAATAAACCAGGAATATAAAACATGTGGGAGCTGTAGTGGTGAAAAAAGCAGGAAAAATCATAACGGTATACAGTATTGGAATCATGAATCAGAGGGATGTCATTCTGTGTGGCTGCCCCCCGCCTGTGGAACTCCCTCCCTGACGACCTGAGAGCTCCACAGTCACTGGTTGACTTTAAAAGCAGCATAAAGACTTTTCTTTTTAAGCAAGCCTATTCTGCCTCCACATGATTTTATCTTTGATCTTAGCTGATATCATTATTGATTTTACTTGATTTTATCACTTGTTTTATTTTATTTATTTTTTAAGCAAGCCTAATCTGCATCCACATGATTTTATCTTTGATCTTAGTCGATATTATTATTGATTTTATTTGATTTTATCACTTGTTTTATTTTGATCTTTGCTTTGTTACACTTTGTAGCACTTTGAGATTTTTATTAATGAAAAGTGCATTATAAATTGAATTCATTATTATTATTATTATTATGTCTGCTACACAAACTGAAACAGTACATGGTTTTAGGGGGGAACAAACAAAAAAATCAAAAACTACCCAGTGAAGTTACATAATAAATACATATCTGAATATTTGCATATGGTAATAGCCCTAAAATGACTAACAGAAACCAAGTTAGAGAACTGAAGTGATCACAGATTTTATCAATAAATGGTTATTTAAAAAGAAATCAATGCAAGCTGCCATACAACTTGGTTTAACTCTTCAAAACAATTTAGCTTAGCAGCACTTCTTTTGTGCTGTTTACATAAGACTGGATGATGGTTTTATAGTAGTTGATTTCTATTCTTTCTTTGTTTCTTACATAAAAAGAAACTTGGCTACCCAAAATACTTCCTCTCACTATACATACTGTAGTTTGAGGCTTGCACTTGTGTTTACTTACTTGGTGTTGCCAACCACTTGTCTGCAGGCACCTTCTGACACCCAACCACAGTATGGGTCCCTGGAGGCTATACAGGACCTATAAAGGATAATCACAGCCACAATCAGTCACTCATGTTTTACACACTGGAATAATGATTCAAATAGTTTTGCAGGTGAATATCAAACTTACTTCTTGCACCGTCCATGCCTTTCACATCGAGACAATGGCACTTTGACCACACAGGAAGTGAAAGCCACCCACAGAGCTTGACTCTTGGTGTCAATCTGCATCCCGATGATGCGCTTGTCTTCCACACCATCTATGTTGCATCTAAAAAAAAAAAAAGGGCAGCAAATAGGATTCAACCTTCCTTAATGGGTCTTTTCTTTGGTTGTAAATCAAATGGGAAAAGTCTAGGGGAAAAGTTTAAGTAACATAACAAGATGTAGAAATAATTTATAGAACAAAACGTGGATATTAAGTGTAGCAGATGAACAAGCAGTGAGGTAAACAAGAACACAGATGAGGCTGGAAAAGTCTACATGAGGTCAGGGACAGAGTGGGAGATAAAGCGAGATAAGAAACTGGGTGATACGGATACAGATAAACAGACAGATGGTCACTGTGAGCAGTCTGCAGCACTTAACTGTCAAATCCACTCACAGCTGACTCAAGCCCCTCCACCTCCTGCATGGGACCACTCCTCCATCCCTGTTCGTCAACTCTGCTTTCGCAGCCTCACAGGACCCCATTCTAATCCCTCAGAGGTGTGTCGAGCATCTCTCTCCCTTCTTTCCCTTCGCTCCTCTCTCCATCCTGCCATCCAGCTCCTGAGATTTAATCTCCTCTTCACAGAGCTCTGGTTCTGCATTAACATTCTCAATTAGGGTTTAGAGTCAATCTACGCTGGGTAATGCACAACAATCGGGCCTGCGCTGATCCAGCCAGCCAGGCGGGGAAGCAAAGTCACTTACTGTACACGACTGAAGCCAGATGGCCGGCAGCCGGCAGATTCTCAGCCCGAGCCGACAGGAGAGAGGACAGTAACATGGAAGAGGGGAGGAAGAGACACAGGAAAGGGGAGAGGAAAGAGGACAGAGCCATGCCCTCATCTCCTAAACACAGCTCATCACATGGCTGCAGCATGTTGGATAATAAACCATGAAAGCCCTCCCGTCAAGTCCTTCACTTGTTCCTTTTAGCTTCCCATCTCATTTCTGTTCTTCCCAACTGTTTTCTCGCATTCACTGTGTTTGTGCTGCCATTTTCTCCCTCTTGTCCATTGCCTCCCAACCAAATGTTTGCTCTGGCAGGACTGTATCGTGGCTGATTTCTTTTCCTTATTCCCTTATACTTGAAATACAAAGTTCAACTCACCCCACAAGTTCATGGTCACACATACATACAGCACAAACCGACAGACATGTAATGTATAAGTAAGAGATCGGAGGCTGGCTCCGAAGACTAACACAGACCTCAAAGTGAGTGTGTGTTTGCTTTAATCAGCCAACATTTTTGAGGAGCTGGGCTCCGCTGTGGTTAGGAACCACACTCAAACACTATTCAGAGTCTTAGTGTCTATGTCTTTAATTTAGTGGCTGTGGTTGGGCAGAGTGTAACCTGATAAAACTCTTAAATGATAGAGTAGCCATCTGGTTGACTGGCTTCACTACAGAGCTTGGGTTGGGGGGAACTGACTTGTAATGACGAAGCTGGTGGGTTGGCAGAGATGATAGGTGCTAAAAACACACGTCTCTCTGAGTAACACACACATTGAAGCAATGACTGGCCTTCCTTCGTTTGTAGCAACTGTATCCATGTGTACCCTCCATCATACATGTCTACTGTGCCCAGAGCTACGTACTTGTCAGGGTTGTAGACGTTCAGCTCCTCTAGAAATAGGCTGTCATTGAGAAAGCCTTTGTTCATCTTGGCTAAGAATTTGAGGACGATGCCTTTCTCGGATCCCAAGAACACAACTGTGTGATTCTTATGGGGCCCTGCTTTGTTGTCCACCACGATGCGCGTCAGACGATACCTGGAAGAAGGGAGACCGAGTAAGACAAATTAACCAATCAGTACAATAATGAGTCAATTTGTCTACCAATAGAAAAACACATCGGTTGTTTGAAAGAAGAATGAATAGCAAATCACATCAATCGTAGGAATACAAGTTGAACTAACGTTAAGGTTACTGTTAAAGAGACAAGCAGTCCGTCGATGATTGTGCTTTCCATTGTGTGTCTAAAGAGGACAACAGAACTGCAGGGAACACTTACAGTCTCATTAAAATATGTTTTATTCATTAGATTGGAAAAAAATCCTGTTGGAGAATTAAAAACATAACACTTGTATATCTTGGGCACAATTTCTTATCTGCTTGACAGTTAGTGATCACACAGTTTAAATTACCCCCTCCCCACATATATCCATCCATCCATCCATCCATCCATCCATCCATCCAGATAGATAGATAGATAGATAGATAGATAGATAGATAGATAGATAGATAGATAGATAGATAGATAGATAGATAGATAGATAGATAGATAGATAGATAGATAGATAGATAGATAGATAGATAGATAGATAGATAGATAGATAGATAGATAGATAGATAGATAGATAGATAGATAGATAGATAGATAGATAGATAGATAGATAGATAGATAGATAGATAGATAGATAGATAGATAGATAGATAGATAGATAGATAGATAGATAGATAGATAGATAGATAGATAGATAGATAGATAGATAGATAGATGGATGGATGGATGGATGGATGGATGGATGGATGGATGGATGGATGGATGGATGGATGGATGTGATGGATGGATGGATGGATGGATGGATGGATGGATGGATGGATGGATGGATGGATGGATGGATGGATGGATGGATGGATGGATGGATGGATGGATGGATGGATGGATGGATGGATGGATGGATGGATGGATGGATGATGGATGGATGGATGGATGGATGGATGGATGGATGGATGGATGGATGGATGGATGGATGGATGGATGGATGGATGGATGGATGGATGGATGGATGGATGGATGGATGGATGGATGGATGGATGGATGGATGGATGGATGGATGGATGGATAGATAGATAGACAGACAGACAGACAGACAGACAGACAGACAGACAGACAGACAGACAGACAGACAGACAGACAGACAGACAGACAGACAGACAGACAGACAGACAGACAGACAGACAGACAGACAGACAGACAGACAGACAGACAGACAGACAGACAGACAGACAGACAGACAGACAGACAGACAGACAGACAGACAGACAGACAGACAGACAGACAGACAGACAGACAGACAGACAGACAGACAGACAGACAGACAGACAGACAGACAGACAGACAGACAGACAGACAGACAGACAGACAGACAGATAGATAGATAGATAGATAGATAGATAGATAGATAGATAGATAGATAGATAGATAGATAGATAGATAGATAGATAGATAGATAGATAGATAGATAGATAGATAGATAGATAGATAGATAGATAGATAGATAGATAGATAGATAGATAGATAGATAGATAGATAGATAGATAGATAGATAGATAGATAGATAGATAGATAGATAGATAGATAGATAGATAGATGGATGCATGTTGGTGTGCCTTATTTATTTTTCCTCTTTTATATGTGATGGGTTTTTAGGTAGGATCCTTAGGATTAGTTGTAATAGAATGACATTGGCTCTTAATAGTTTGAAAACGTTATTGTGTAAAGAACAAAAAATTATAAAATGAAAGTTCTTGCAATGTAAGTGTCATATTTTTGTTTTTTTTACATGTATTACTTAAATATAAAGATTTTAACACATGTTTTGAAATAGCTCTCTCTTATTTAAACATTACATTTGTTGTAAAAAAAAAAAAAACAAGGAAAGGTTCTGTAAATTTGCTGTGGTGGTTCAGAAAAAAAGATGCTTTTTTTTGTCTCTTACTCTTAAAGCCCGATGTTGTTGTTTGGTCTTAAAGTTGTGCAATTGTTACTAACTGGATTTGAGAATCTTTCAAGATAGAAGCTCCAAAAAACAGCTTATGGCTTTAGGGGTTAATAGAAGTAGATTGGATTTAAAGATTAGAGATGAGCGCTTATCCGGAAATCTAGGAAGTCCACCATTACCCTCATTAATATTGACTGTGTGTTCTTGACGTGAAAACGAGTCAAAAGCTACACACCAGTGAAGCAATTATCGAAAAAACGAAACGTCTGCATGCATCAGTTTATTTTTTTTTCCCTTACAAGTGCACAGTTTTACACCAGGAGACTATTAAAATACAAAGTTACACCAATGTGACCAGTAACACGGGCTTCACTGTCAAACTCAAGAAGAATGTGAAGGTCTAATTAGGTTTTGATCCAACAGGAGCTCTAAGGTTGTCAGTGGGGCTGCAACTCAGCCAAACAATACAATCTCAACAGATAATACAGTTTATTTATTTCCTATTTAGCTCCAGATAATAATACAAAATAAAATAAAAATCACAAGAGCGAGACTCTTCAGTGTGTCTCCAGTTTAAAGTGATTGCGTGTGTCCAGCCAGCAAAAGGCCTTACCGCAGAACACCAAAATTTAAGCTAAAAATAACAAAAAGAAGAAAGAATGAAAGAAAAAACCTTTTTCATATTGAGTCAGAAGCTTGCACTTGATACTGGAATGTCCTCTCGTGTCAAGTATGAAATCATATTACTGGCTTTATTTCCAGTTGATTTCAGCTTCAATGCAGTAATTCATGCTGAAACCACAGCAAATATTCTCATCCATCTCATATATGTTTGTGAAGCTTTTTAAACTTCAACAATTCTTGTGATGACTGGCTCACATAAATTCAGTCATTTCATGGTTGATCAATGAAAAAATATTTATTTTATTAAATAATTTGCTCATTTGTTGCTTATGCAACAAAGAATGTTCATCAAATATCAGTAGAGAAACAGCAAGGAAACTTACAGAAACTTACTAAAGCGCTTTAAAGTGAACCTGTGTTCACTTAGTCCTGTCACAAATCTGTTAGTTTGTCCAACCTTTAAATCGCAACCAGCTTCAAGTACACAGTCAGACCCAGTACGATGGAGCTTTAGGGCCATGCTAAGAAAAAAAAATTAAAAGACATACAATTACAAGAATAAAGTCATAGTATTATGAGAATAAAGTTGAATAAAGTCTTAATATTATGAGAATAAAGTCGTACGAGACCTTTTTTTTGCAGCTCTCATTTATTTAATTTTTTTCCAGGAGTCGGATCCACAAAGCAACCTGTCAATCAATCTAGTAGGTGTGTCAGCAAATGACCAATCTGAAGCTAAATGCTCTTTAGCTGCAGAGAGCTGCTGCAGCCCATCAGAACATACCACTTTACTGTAAGAAGGTTCAAAGTCCTGATACTGATGATAATCTGACACTGATGTGCTGACAGATTAACTATCTCCTTATCTGTAAAACCAATACCAAAGTATAATTTAACAAGATGCTCAACATTCTTCATTTTACAACAGTTAAAATGCGGTAAACCCTGCTTCATCGTGCTCGGATAATATTACGACTCATTCAGCTTCGGATTGGTCACTTGCTGACACGCCTGCTGAACTGATTGACAGGTTGCGTCGTGAATCAGACTCAGAAAATTAATAATAATGAGAGCTGCAAAAAGACTTGTATGACTTTATTCTCATAATATTAAGACTTTATTCGAGTATTCGTGCAATACTACAATTTTGTTCTCTTAATTTTATGGCTTTTATTTTATTTTTTTTAGAGTGGCAATGTAATTTTTTTTTTCTTAGCGTGCCCCTAAAGCAACATCGTAGACCCAGATCCACACAGGGAAGTTGCTTTTCAACTTTTTACTTTTTCACTTGCTGGTAGAGATGTCGTGTCAGCTAGTTTTGTCCTGCAGATGAGAACATGATGTGCCATTGTATCTCCCCAGAGCCTGGTTAAATGTCTGTGTACTGTAGTGTTCATAAAAGCCAGAGTGACCTTTAGGACCAAAAGACAACAGCCATGGTGCTCTGGCTTTTGGGAAATGGCCTCGGGTGCTGAAGCTCATCAGTAAAGGCAGCCACTCAACTAAAACAAAATATTTCTCCAGTAATGTTGCTTTGAACGTTTAATTTATTTACGTTTGTTTGTTTGTTTGTTGGGGGACCAGTGAAATAAATTTCAATTCAATTCAAATTACTGTAGTTTGTTTAGAGAGTGACAAATCACAGCAAAGGTTATCTCAGTGTGTTTTATAAAGGCAGGAACAAGTCCATTTCAAATCCAAATCTGTTCAGAGAAATAAACCATAATGATACAGCCCTTTGTCCATTCTTTAAAAAAACAAAAAACTACCATATAAACACCAGCATGTCTTAAAATAGTTTTAAAAAACTGTCAGAGGTGAACCTGGTCACCTCTTTTCTGATCACTTAATTAAACACAAATGTTGTGTGTTCATGTCACTGGATATGTGTCCCAGTTGTTTTTGTCATACAAATGAAGGGTCAAGTGGTGGTGATGTCTGACCTTTCTATTGAGTTGTCAAGTGTACACATGGCACAGGGTTCAAAAGCTCCTCTACTGAAGAAACTCACCAATTAATTATCTTTATTAAACTTTTGCTAATGCAATCGCAATGTCTTGTTCAGCACATTCTGGCGAATGACGATCGGTGCCATCGTTGCTCGTTCTTAAAAATAGTCGCATCCTCGCGTGGTTTTGTTGCAAATTAGTAGTTAGACAGCTAATTCAATTTTGGGCAAAAACACATCACATGCCTAAGGAAGTTGTTTACACCATCAGCTTCTCGCAGAGGTAGAATATTTTATTTAACCTTCATGACTTTCAAATAAGACCCAAGAAGATACTTGAAATGTAGGGCAGTGATCTTCAACTGGCAGCACCATATCCAGCTTCTCATGCCGTTTGGATGAAGAAGTATTTAATAAATCAAGATCCATAATCAACCACCTCCTGTTCTTGAGCCTTGATGTAGGAGTTAGGTTAGAAGTAACACTAAGGAATGGCATTTGGACTGATCACTGGTTTACCATACAGGGAAACCTATAGTAAAGTGTGAATTTGTGTTGTTTTTTTTCCACTCCACAAAAAGTAGGTCAGTTGCTGGTTTGTGATGAAGGACTACCGGCATTTAATGAGCTCGACTCCCTGAGCAGCACTTGGAATAATTACTGTCCTGGTCTAAAGAGGCTCACAGACCTCCGATGATAGAGGTTTGTAGAGTGCGAAGTACTTACCGCACCATGGTCTTGAGAAACCAGGGCCTGTTAGCGATGGAGTGCACAGCCTCGTCCATCAGAGGGTGCATTTTGATGAAGTTGAGCGTGTCGTCAGGGAACTCATTGGATACCTTGTACCTCTCCATGGATGGAGTGCCGGCACAGCTGCCAGGTCTGCCAGTGGAGAGGAGGAAGAGGAAAGTAATGAGCACGAGGGATGATGGGAGAGGAACAAAACAGTGAGCGGATGGAAGAAAAAGTGCAGATGAAAAACCACTTCAGGACAAGAGGCCAACAGAGGACGGAAAGTCTAATTTCCAAAAATCAATAAGAGCGATGCTATAAATGACCCAACTCTTATTCCAAGAGGCTTCGGTCAAATGAGAGGATGCGTCATGCCTTCTTTTCTCTGAATTCAGGGTAAAACATTTAGACATTCAATCTATGTGATCCTTTTACAGGGAGCTGGAGAGTTTCTTGTAAAAGAGAAGCAGCTTTTGATAGTGTATCCTCTTTGCAGGCATGTCACCTCTGAGGGCTTGTAAAACCTCTTTACAGTGTAGTCTTTGATACCTTGCACATAACGCACACCAGACTCTTTAAATATTAGCCAGCTGGCCTGGCACTGTCAACATATTTAATACGAACCCTAAAATGTACATTTGTAGATGATCCAGAGAAATGTATATTATTCTTGTGATTATTTTTTGTTGATGTACTTTTCTGATGAAGTGAGGTTTAGCCATGGACAAGTGGGATATGAAGAAAGGGTGTGCATCCCTTTACACCAGGGGTGCTCATTACGTAGATCGCAATCTACTGGTAGATCTCTGAGGTAGTACTGGTAGATCCCAGTATGACATAAAAAAAATTTGTCTGTTCAGTGCCCTGAGATTACTTCTTTTGTGAATTGATGCTATATAAATAAACTGAATTGAATCTTAGAACATCTTTACTCAGCAAACACAACAGTTTATGTCAAAATACTATAATTTTAAAGCCACAGTACTGTACTATAGTTCATAATTTCTTATCTGGCAACCCGACTGACATGAAAACTACAGCATTTTTCATGTAAACCAGTTTATTTTTTGTTTATTACCCCCAATAAACATTGAAAAATCACTAATGTTTCCACAGGTTGTTTTCGTGTAAACGGGGCCTTATAGTAGGTAGATCACTTTGACTTGATCATTTCAAAAATAGCTTGCATGCTGAAAAAGTCTGAACTCCCCTGCTTTACACATATCTTTTACGCCTTTGTTACAACGCAGGACTGGAAAGAATTTCATCAAGAAATGTGTTTTGATTTGTCTCTTGGCAGCTGAAATAGGCTCCAGCCCCAAACTCATGGCAACCCAGAAAAGTAAAAAAAAACTTGCACAAAATAATATTGAACTGTCTGAGACAGGTAACGGTAAAATTGGATCCCGCTGTGTGAAAACACAAAGTTCTGCTCCTGAAAGTCCTTACTTTGTCCTGAAATAAAGTTCACATGAGTTTTGGTCAGCTGCTAGTAATATAAATTTAATCTCAGAATGGCTGCTGGGCGTCTACTGGTTATTTGTGCACGCATATGGACGGCAGAACGGAAACAGACATGTCTAAAATATGAAAATCTGCAAATGATTCGTTTGAGAATGTAGCACATGGAGGAACAGTCTGCTGAAGGACCAGACCTTGGTGACACTGTTACAGCTCTCCATCTGCTTGCATGTTAGTAAAAAAAGATCGGAAAACACCAGAGAATAGATCAATTACTGCCACTTGAACAAACGTTGGCGTGTCTGCTCCTTGAAACGTCTGACCTTACTGTAAATAAACAAGTTGTAACGTGCTAATTGAGGAAAGAAGGTGAACTCACTCATATAGTCATTTACACAGATTACTAATATGAGTAGGCTCTACTCACATCTCACGGAAAATAAACACCCAGCATCAACAATTACCATGGCCCAGATCTTTGTAGTAAATTTTTTTTGTTTCCCTTGAGGATACAAGAGAAGCTTTTAGCGAAGTAATTAGTGAGTGATAAATGAGAGATTGATCAGGCTGGTGCTTTTGCAGACTAAGCCAACCATCTTTAAAATTATCTTACGCATCATTTGTTGATGCTTATGCAACTGTGTGTGAAAAAAAAAAGAAGATAGTGCGTGCAGTTTTGTAAAAACAGGTTGCATTTAAACAAAAGAATCGCAGAGGTCGGTTGGGTTTAAATATTTGACGTGCATCACATTGTTTTCTGCACCAATTCGAGAGCTGCGGATGTGTAGCTTATGTCTGTTTACAACAATAGAGAGGGAACAATAAGTGAGAAGAAAGACAGGACGAGACACTTTTGGATCTGATTACTTTTATGCATGTGTTTACGTTTATGAATAAGACGCAGTTTTACCTTGGCTTGGGAACCTTCTCTTCAGGAAAAGCCGTCCAGGTGGAGTCGGGGGATTTCTGCTCTTTGAAACGCCCTGTGAACGCGTGCGCCACCTCCGCCATGTCGTAGGCACAAACAGCTGAACCTGGAATACTGCCACAACATAAACAGACGCACAGAACAAAAGCATGAGCATTTCAAAGAAGCGCCTTGCCAATTCTGGACTATCACCAAGGGACAGGAAAAATGGATTTCCAATCCCCTTTCAGAAGGGTTAAATCCCCCGAGGACGCTTTAATTTGGAAGCTGCGTGTTTTAAATGATGACCATTTCCAATTAAAATAAAATACAATTTATTCCATTTTTATAATTGACCACTGCTGAAGGCGATGTCGAAGGGATTTTTGACCATTTTGTGTGTGATGTGTGTTAGCAAAAAAATCTCATGATTCACTGAACACATTTTTATGACAGATTTAGAAAGTAATCGTTAGGTGTGCATTTAGTTAAATAAATGTATCCTCCACAGCTTTTTAAATATGAAAATAGCTACAACTAGTCACGAGTTTTTGAGACTGATCTCTGAGCACAGACTAACTGAGATTTAGGATCAAATGGACTCACCTCTCTCTGCTTCGTGGTAAAAATCTCACAATCCTTCAATAGCCTGATGCATGCTCCTTGATCATGTGAGCAGCGGCAAACTGGTTGATCCACTATGAGAAGGTGCTATTTATAAGACTGAGCTGAATACAGCACCTCAGACTGAGGAAGTCTTTCAGACGAAAGATGAAACGTTTCTACAATTATTTTTTGTTTACGGCTTGGTGGGGGAACAGCGTGCTGGAACTACTCTGACTGATGAAGCCCTCTGGAGTGAGGGTGAAACGTTTCTACTAAAAAAGAAACTGTCCAGATGACCTGATTGAGAATTATCGGATATGATACCTGGATTATTGAGCATGAACTTTCTTATTTTTTGTTTGTTTGGTTTTGTTTTATTTTTTTGAATGTCCAGAGGACCAGACTTAACCTTTTTGGAATCCTTCAATAGATTTTAATGAAACTTTCAGGAAGTAGTCACTGGGTTGACACATACAACTGGTTAACTTTTGGAGCCACCACAGCTAACCCACCTTAGTCTACATAACAATTTTACCTCAGCAAACTTTACAGATATGAAGCTAAAACTTTGGTGTGGTAGTAGCTGACAGTCATTCTCAACACATAATCCTAGTGCTAGCAGTTTGTAGCAGTTTGTAGCAGTTTATGCTGACGTTGTTCTGTGTATTGTTTTGTACTGTTGGTGATTAGCGTACGTCTTGGATCTTTTGGCGTGCCGTTTGGCGTTCATTTAGCGTATATCTTAGATTCTTATTTACTGTTTCTTTTTACACTTTATATTTTTGCTATTGTTGGATGTAACTGGAACCCTGTGTACACAATTTCATTCCACCACATGTGATGCGAATGACAATAAAGAACCCTGAACCTTATACAAGAGCACAAGAATTATCTGTGTATTGAAAGAGACTGTGCAAAATGTTATTTTTGATGTTGGATCAAAACAGCTATACGTGCACAACTTTTCATCCTGAAATGATCTTTGTGTAAAAAGCTGGTATGAAAGGCAGCAGGCGATGTGCATTCCTTCAAGAAATGCAAAGCTTTTAATTCTCTGAAACAACACATACATTTTGTAAAAACTAAAATATCTAGGTCTATTGCAGTGCTGTATAGAGTAAGAGATTTATTAAATGATAAATCAATGTATTTGTTATATAATACAATTATAATCCCGCATTTAATTTATTGTGTGGATGTTTGGGGTACAGCGTGTAAAACTGTATAGCCTATTTTTATTTTACAGAAAAGAGCTATAAGGATTATTACAAGAAAACACTACTACCATCCATCAAATGTTTTGTTTTGCAAATTGAAGTTGCTGAAATGTTATGATTTGGTTGACTATAATATTCTTTTAATATTGTACAAAGCTCAGAACTTCACATTACCCTCAAATATCCAAACGTTTTTTTTGTAAAAAGTACTTACAATCTTAAGGGTGCAGATATTTTTGTTATGTCACAGTATAGAACTAGTTTAAAGAGTAGGTCTACTTTAATTCATGGAATAGGTCTGTGGAATGGTTTAAAAAATGATATTAAAGTTGCAAAATCAATGTCTTTGTTTAAGAAAATGATTAAAACAAAGTTTCTGAAAATATATATACATGTATATATAAATTGGTTTATATCCAAATTCTACATATGGTAAAGTATGATGAGTTATTTATTGTGTTATGTTTTTTGTGGATTATTGTTGTTTGAATTAATTGTTTGAATTAATTTTGTTAAAGAAGGGGCAGATATAATACGATTTTTTTCTTCTTCTGCTTCCTTTCATTTCATGTATTGTTTTGTTTTTATTTACGTGGTGTTGTAAATGGTTATTTTTTTGTGTTCTTTTAAATCTGAAATGAATAAATGAAAAATAAATCTTCTTCCTTCACCCCTCCCTTTTGTGGGTTTCCCCCAAAACCTCATGTCCTTAAAAGTTCATCACAAGTTTACTGCTAATCTCCAAATATGAACAGATCATTTATTATTGCCTCCCAAAATGCCCATCCTGTGATAGCAGCAGTCACTGACATCTTGTCTTTGTGAGGAATCAATGCATAGCTGATTACTGAGTCACGTCTTGGATTTTTAGCGCATCCCTTTAACCAAGAATTGTTTACGGGGAGTGAAGTCCTTCTCCCCCTCTTTTTGCTGGCAGGACTTTCTTACTGTTGCATCATGAGTTAAACTCATCTTGTAGACATCGAGGGGACTGAATACACAAGGGCAGTGTTATAGAGGTCAGAAAGTTGTTAATTCTTGGCTCAGCTGCTAAATTGCAGTAATTACTGTCTGCAGTGGATATGTACAGAAAGTTAGACAATTATATTTCTGTTTATTTCACGTTTCTAACAAGGCAAATAGAGGGTGAGCGAGGTGGTCAGTTAGCAAATGGTCCGTCTTGAAACGCTGCCGTGTTTCCAGACACGCAATTAAATGACACAAACTTTACCTGCTCTCTAAATTTGCTTTGTCTAATTCCATTCCCTGAGTATGAAATGTAAAATTAATACTTGAATCAAAACGGGTGCTTAGAGAAATTTTCAGAGGTGCTGCTTCGATGAGTTTTAATGTCCATTAACCATGCTCAATTGCGTTGTCGCAAGTAATTGTCTTATCTGCTCAAAAGCAGCCATAAAATAGAAAATTACAATATGTATGAGCCATCAGGAGAGCTCCGTGTCTCTGTGGTAATTTTCAATTTGGATAAAAACACTCCCACGGCCTTCAAGGAGAGGTCAGCATTTGAATTTTAAGATAGAAAATACAAGTCAAAAGGCCATTAAACTTGTTTTGATTGAGTATGAAAATGTTGGCACTGTAGTGCTCAGAAAATACACGTGGCCAAAACGTATATGCGAATCACAAGCCAGCAACAATAATAAAGACGGTTAGATTGTCAGAACACAGATGGTTTGGGGGCATTTTAGTTCAAACAGAGAGATAATCACACTAATGGAAGCTTCTGACATTTTAAAAATTTGTTTAGATTAGAAACACAAATTTGTGTCTCTTTAACGTCTCTTGCTCTGGATACCTGTTGTAAGGTGTGGAGAACGTCGCCATGACGACGTCCCTCCCGTTGATGTGAACGACGTCTGTCACGGCCTGCAGGATGTTGAAGTAGAAGTGAGAGTCGCCGGGGATGGAGCAGTTCAGGCGAGATTTTAGGAAGGAGGTCCACTGTTTCTCCAGGACGCGAGGCGAGCCACCGAGGTCGTTCTTGCAAACCCTCGCCACCCGTGGAAACACGACCTGACAGAGCAATGGTTTGAAAAGTTACATTGCTTTGAATCAGCTGTCACTTTTGTCACATCCAGTCTGATGCTTTAAGTGAAAAGAGTAGTCTGTGGATTTAGCATTGCACCCCTACAGCGCTGTCAGACTCATGATGGACAGTTTTACAATAGAGATCCTAATTGACGCCGCAGAGCAAAGAAGTCATCTACAGAAATCAAGGCAATTCATTATATTGCACATGGCACCTTCTCAAACCAATCCACAAGCCAAAGACATGCATGTTATAGGTTAGCTAGTGATTTCAAAGTGTCTGGAGGTGTGAAAGCTAACGCTTGTCTCAGTTTGAGCTCTGTAATGGATGTGACTTGTGTTCTGCCTTCGGCCCAGTCTCAGATGGAGTTGACAGATGATGAATAGTGGCTTTCACCAAATAAGAAAAGAAAAAATGATAGTCTCACATTCAGAGCCAGAAGAAATAGATTTCTATGTTTTTTTAAATCTGCTGATTTTTGTGCCAAATTATGAGCTGTCACACTTTGTCACCTTTCATTGTTGGGATTTTTTCTTTTAAATAGGACAAGATGGTGAAACAAATTTGTGAAAGCAGATATTAATAAAGATACATTTTACAAAGCCTCTGCATCAGTTGCATTTCAGTGTTATATCAGTGTGATTATTAAAAATGTGTGTGTAGGGGGGGACTACCTCAATACGTTAGCAGCCTTCAGAACTGTTTACTGTCATATTGTTTTACTCTGATTGTGTTCAACCTCCAGTTTAAAGAAATAGTTCAGTTTCAGAAAATGTTGTGAATGTTCTGAATATTGTCATTCTTGAAGATATCGCACTTAACAACCTCAGTTTGGAACAATTGTTTAATTTTGACCAGATTCATGAGCTAACAGCTTTTTAGAGCAAGGCCAAGGTTAAAATGAATTGCTGCCATTCTGAAACAATTCTTTAAAAAAAAAAACTTCACAGCAGTTCCTGCAAAGAACATTTTACATCATACCATACCACTTTATTTATGAAGCACTTAAAACAGCAGCAAGGCCAACCAATGTGCTGAACAGGGGGAAAAAAAAAAGCAGATGACACAAGATAAAAACATCCAAATGGAAAAAGAAAATAGCTGAAAGGCTAACACTGTACTGTAGAGTACAGACAGGATTAACAACAAATCACACAGTGTCAAGAGCCAAGGAATAAAAGTGGGTTTTTAAACAAGACTTAAAACTATAGCCGTGTTTCCATCAAGGTTTCTAGCTGCGCATTTTGAAGTATCGCAGCAGAAAAGCTTAATGGAAACGGCAAAATCCGAATTTACTTCCTCAAGTTCGCCAAAAAGTTTATACGCTCGCTTGAGGTGGTTTTTGGGATCTTCGAAAATGAGCAGATGCGCAAAACGACAGATGGAAACAGATTTGCCGACTCAGTTCTGCCGTAGCGAACATTCACGTCACGTGACGTTCAGCTGTTTCCGCTCCGGACAACATGTAACATCGCTAAAACTAGTTGGCATGACAGAATAAATACAACTTGCCCGATAGCAACACGTACCTGAAATATTCTCTCCATTTTGACGAGATGTGTGGCCGGGTTCTGTTTTCAACCGCTACTTCCTGTTTACTGTAGACATGCGTAACGCTGACGTCTGACGTAATGACGCTGACGTCTGACGTAATGACGCTGTGCGTGGCCCGGTAGATGCGATTCAAGCCAGTTGATGGAAACACTTCTGCTTCGCATTAATTTGTATTTACATATTTGCGAGATTAAAAAAATTAGCTCAAAATTCGAAATGAAAATGGATGGAAACACGGTTAGTGAGAGTGGGAGCCTGCCTGACATGTAGTGATAAATAATTCCACAGTCTTGAACCTGCAGCAGAGAAGGCCCTTTCACCTCTGAGTTTGAGACAGGTTCCTGGAACCACTAAGAGCATCTGATCTGCTGACCTCAGAGATTGCTGTGGGACATATGGCTGCAGCAGATCAGCAAGATAAGAGGGGGCAGAATTGTTCAGAGATTTGAAAACATACAGAAGGAATTCAAAAGTGAACTGGGAGCTAGTGCAGGGAGGCCAGAACTGGTGTAATGTGCTCTGTTTTGCCTGTACCAGTTAAAAATCGGGCTGCAGCATTTTGGACGAGACATACGTGTGCGATGGAAGTCTGACTGATTCCAAAAATAAGTGCATTGCAGTAATCGAGCCTGGATGTTATGAATGCATGTATTACAGTCTCAAGGTTATTTTGGACAGTATGAGCTTCAACTTAGACGGTTGCCTCAGCTGGAAAAAACAGGATTTAACAATCATGTTTACATGACTGTTAAGTTTCATGGAAGGGTCCATTATCACTCCCAGATTTATGACCCTTTGTGTCTCTAACGGGGCTAGAAAGGAAAGGTCGATGCAGTGGTTCTTTATCGTGCCATTAGGAGGAAACAGCATGGCTTCAATCTTCTTCTTCTTTGAAACTTAAGAAATTTAAAGTCATCCAGTTCCTGATGTCAGCCAGTCAAGAAGAGTCTGAACAAAACGTGCACAAGTGTGCTTTGGGAAGTAAATTTGACAGTCATCAGCGTAGAAATGAAAGAGAATGTTAAGTTTACAGACAATGGCACCTAGAAAAGAAAAGAGGACCGAGGATGGATCCCGGTGGTACCCCCCAATGAAGCGCTGCCAATGCTGAACTAAAATCTTTGATGTTGACATAAAAGGTTCTATCAGAGAGGTAGGATCTAAACCATTTAAGGGCTAACCCTGTGATGCCCACCCACTGCTCCAGCCTGGAAATGAGGATCTCATGGTTGATGGCATCAAAAGCAGAAGTAAGTTTGAATAGGACAAGCAGCACAGACTCACCTGCATCTGTTTTATAAACCTTTACGCCAGTACTGTATTTGTATTGTATTACAGAGCTTCTCCAACACAAATATTATGATACTCCTGCAGGAAGTGCTTCAGGCTGCACCAGAAGTGCTGCTGCTGCTTCTGCTACAAGTATTTGCTCTTGCAAATAACCAGAGAATTCTATGTAAATTGTCATGTAAAAACAAAATTGACATTGATGTATTACAGCATTTGTTTGAAAATCTGTTAATCTTACGGTAACTTTTACTCCAAACTCCACTTCGAAAGATCTGAAACACTGTTTACGGCTGCGTACTTTGTACTTATTCAGAATTTACAAGGGTTTCAATTCTATAGAAACCAAAATCAATTATGCTTAGACTTTTTTCTCAATAGCTAGAATATAAAAATACAAAATCTAAAACTTTCATTGTAATATTCATTGTAAAAACATTTTGCTAAATGCATCAAATCTTTGAAAGACACCACAGTTTCAATCCAGCAATTTATCACTATAACGTAAATTAGACTAGAGGAGTAAATTGGTGTGCTTTTACGGTGTTTGTGAGTCAGCACCTGGCAACAGAAAGTTTTAACTATACAGCTTCAAATAAGAGCCATGCTATAATTACAGTTCTGCCGTTAGATCTTGCAGCCAGCGTTGTAATTAGCTGTTGTCACACTATACTTAACAGCTACAACTTGGACCGTGACCTGAAATTGACAGCGTGACTGTGAGCAAACATGCATTTAAATCAGATCTCTACAAATATACACACCCTCACCTCTGCACACACACCGCAGGTATTCACTTCCTCACACAGAAATATGAATCAGAAATTCAGCAACTATGAAAAGCACAATAGCTTCCTATATTTAGGGACTGATGGCATAAAAAGTATTTGGAGGAGCAAGTAAAATTATACCAATTTCTCATTTATTTGTGCTCGGTACTTCTGAATTTAACTGCTTAAATTTACCCACATATACATAAACAAATGCTTATTAAATCACTAATGTGAATAAATATTCATCCTTTGTTTTTCCCAAGTAATACTCGAGCTATCAAACTGAAAAACAAATCTCTTCAAGTACATTCATCAGTTGGCAATAAAGCACAGGCGACTCTTTATGTCGTCAGAGAAGGCCATTTTGCTGGGATATAATGAAGAGATATCATTCACTAAATGTTAAATTGCTCTCTGCTCCATCACTTCTCCCACCACATGCATAATTACGCTGACACTGCTTTCAAAACACCCGGCAGATTGAGAAGCTTGATCTGTATTCATGCTCTATACAACACCGCAGTCATTTCTGGCAGTGAATCCATTATTTCTGTGTTTTGCATCGCCTCGGCTCTGTTCTTCTACCGTCCCCTCTCGTGCAATCCCTTTCATTTATTCTGCAAAGTGCATATTCGTTTTCATAACGCAACTACCTTCGGCTCAATTAAACTTTCTCGTTGCAAGATCCTGTCCCCATGGTGGAACACCTGAGAAAAGACTGCTTGTTCTTCAGCTTCTCGGTTTCTGATTCAAGTCACTTGGGTGGAATTTCTCTTGGGAAATTTTGAGACAAAAGGTCAAACGGGAGCGCTGAGGGACGGATGTGGACGTGCAATGCAAGGGTTATATTTAGACATGAAAAGTGGATCTCCAGACATCAATATATGTTGTTGTAGGATCTATTTTAGGTCGCGTATCCTGTTCAGGATTGCTAAAATATGTTTGGGCCACTTAACAGCTCTTAAAAGCCTCCTTCCCGTTATGTGATACACCCATATCCTGTTGGCTTCCCCAGGCACTTCCTGATTCTCTCAGTAAATAGGAAGTCACCTCTGATTAGAGCTCAAACAATTGCAAAAGAACTGTGCTTACCTTTCCCATTGTGTTGTACTCCATGGCAATTTCCCGAAAGAAGAAATAGATGAAGTCTCCATAATTGACAGCCTGGACAAAGTACGGCTCTGCAGGAAGGCAAAAAAAAGAAACGAACATTTGAGTCAAAGTGATATTTTGTCCTGACAAAACAGTTCTGACACCATATTTCACAATAAACAGGTCCAATTTCTGTCATAATACGCAGAAAATCTCCAACTGAGAGTCCTGCGAGCATCAATCTATAATCTTTTATCTCGGCACAAAAATTTGCTTCTGAGAAAAGACAGTTATCTTTATTGAGATTTGACCTACTGGACTTGTACTTGTTTCATTCTGGGAGCGGAACAATTTCAGCTAGAGCAGAGTGACAAAATAAATCTGCATCAAGCAGAGCGTGTCGCTTTAGCACAAGTGTCACTGTACACAGTCATTTATACACACAAGTGCAAAGATGAGTTTTCACGTACACATCATAAATCACAGAACAGTGAAGCATGCACGCCTAAGCCCCAGTGTGTGTTTGCATCCTTTTTTGCGAGGTTGTTTCTTTCCAGCTACCGTAACTTTGTTGGTGTATCCCCAACTCACCTTTCAGCCATTTGGAGTCGTGTTTGACAGTGCGAAGAGTCGGACTGTCGCCAAGGCTACGATAGATGACCGCATCGATCGCTAGAAAGTCCGTTACGGTGGCCGAGTACAGCCTGCCATCTGGAAAGGGAATGCAGAGACAGAGAGTGCAATGAGGAGGAAAGATGGAGACAAACAGAGAAAAAGAATAAAGAGAGAAAGAAACAGGTGCCACAAAGAAGAGAAAAACGTGAGGAGAGTTACATTACTTTCGTCTGTCTCGGGCTTTGGGGGGACAGATCTCTGATGCTTCACAATCGCTACTAAATGTTCTATTGGAGGAACCTTATTCACTTATGCATGCTCACAACCACACACAAATGGATGCAGGGATGTATATGTAGATATACAGGTAGTCCCCGATTTACGAGCGCTCTGATCTGCGAGGTTCCAGACTTACGAGCTGCACATTTTTGGAAAAAACGAAAAAAATACTGAGTTTTCATGTGTTTTTTCACTTCAGTTAGCAAGTTAAGCATATAAACACACGTTTCCGATCATTTTTATGCACTCAAAAGTAGTTTTTAGATGAAAATAGAGTGTTTTTAGGTGCGCTAGCGAAAACCGTTCCAATTTACGAGCGGATTTCCGGTTTTACGAGCGAAATGGCGGCCGTTCCAAATTACGAGATTTCCGGTTTACGAGCGCCTCGTTGTAACGGAACTCGCTCGTAAATCGGGGACTACCTGTATGTAGATGGGTATATAAATGAATATAAATATATATGTATATATACTGTCTATATATTTGTAGGTATGGGTATGTTTATATATAGAAATCTAATGCAAGGTCATGAATATTATCAGTCTTTATGCTTGTATGTTTCGTTGCTGTGTTCTGTCATGTGCTTTGCAGGATTGTGGACGGAGGTTTGGTGTGTTCGCCTTGTGCTCTTTTTGTGGATAATTGTTGTTTTGTTGTCTCACTTTCTCTTTTCTTTCTTTCTCTATAAAAAAATAAATAAATACATATTGGAGTGAGAGGATGGCTATAAGGTGTGAAGGGAGGCCATCTATAAATGGAAGAAAAAAAAAAAAAAAAAAAAAAGAAGAGAAAAACGTAAGGAGAGTTACATTAATTCAAAAGGAAAGAAAGTGCACGGTTACTAAGAGATCCGTTCTCTTTGTCACTGGACGAACAAACATGTTTTTGACGATCCAGACCTGAATCACAGAATTAAGCGATGCACAACAAACTCTTCAACATGGTGCACCTTTTTACTTTCGCAAACGCCCTTTAAAATCCCAAAGACTGAGTTTCTGTAGCTTAGAGCACCAGAAAAAGCCACAATGACACACTTCTACGCACGTTCATACACACATATCTTCAAAAACACAATGCAGAACCAGAATGACCTCAGCCCGCTTCGGCTCAAACCACAGTGGAAACTCAAACGACATAATTGAAAGGATGGCAGTTGGAGGAACCCTCTTGATTACTCAGTGCTCCCAGCTCTTTCCAAGCTGCTCTGCAACACATCACTGCACAAGTTTGGCATTTGCTCTCATCGTGTGCTTCAAGCCAGCAGGGACAGCTCGTCAATAGTGCCATAAATCGGTTCACAGTGAACGAGAACTGGATGTCTTTAGCAGCCAGTGGATAGCACCCCGCCAACAGAGAGCCAGCTGACTCATTCTGGTCCCATCTACTTGTGACTTGTTTTTAATCACATGCATATTGAAAGCACGGAATGAGAAACAAAAGGGATAACAGCAGAGTACAGTGAAAGCCAAAGAGAACTTATTTTTATTCTGTTTCCACAGTACCACTGTTGCATTCCCAGTGATCCCAATAAGAAGTGAATTCCTGACATGGAACAAACGTGGCCCAGAGATTGATGTCTTGCTCTGTTGTACATGTCAAACTCTGGCTTTCTCCTCTGACGATGTCAAAATACACCATTAAAATAAACCACAAGAGCTCAAGAACATTAATAAATACAACCACTACTAATTGCTCGCTCAAATACACACAACTATGCAAACTATTTCCAAACTGTTCCACCATTAAAAAGCCACAGACAGTAGAAAAATAGGATTAATACTTTGTCCTTCTCATAGCAGGCAAAAATCTTGTTTTCAAAGATAAATCAACAGAACAAAGACAAACGATCAGTAGATGTGGACAGATTTTGGATTTTTAAGTGGTTAATTTGTGTGCCAATCTTTATCTTGATCAATATCAGGATGGTCTAAGGCCATTTTTAAACTAGATTATTTGCCTTTTTAATAAGTCAGCAGTTTAATATGTTATGAGTAAGATTTTGATAAAAAAAATGTTATTACATATACTTTAGGGTCTTGTGAATCAATTTCATCAAATTTTCTTGTTCGGAACTGGTGTGTGAGTCTGACAAACAGACTCACACACAGAACAGAGAAGAACTGGGACATGTTCAGGATCGACCTGACAGGCTCAGAGGAAGGAGGCAGTTGGTTGTGGGTGGATAGATCACCACTGAACACAAGGTTTGATTGTTGCAAAAACATTTTGGTCTATTTCAAGAGTTAAAGGCAATGTGGCTTAATAAAAAAAATGTATTTTGTTCTTTATTGCTTAGTTTGAGTTTATGGGGGGGGGGATACAATGAGCTTGATGGCAAATGTTGGATCATTACAGCAATAATGGACTGTATGAGGATGGGAAAGAACAACAAAGACTATCTGAGTTATTGATTTGATGGGTATTGTGATGATCCTAACAAATGTATTTGTGAGAAATTATCACATTCTTTTTTTAACCTTTTCTACAATTTATTGACGTTTTGTTATAAATGAAGCTCCATGCATGACGCCATTTATACTTTCCCTCTAAAAGTACCCTTTCTTTTCTTAAAAAGTAAATTAAATAATACCCTAATGCATGTTTTAAAAGCAAATAATTAAACATAAATAGTATTCTTGCAAAAGTTTGTGGAATATGATTAATTTAGCGGTTGTGGTGCATGCAGATTAGGGAATATTAACAAAAATCATCTTAAATAAGTGATCAATCAGCCAGTTGTTATTTGCCTTTTCCAATGTAAAAGTAAGTTAAAGAAAATTGTTCAATCTTACCAGCAAAAAGTGCAACATTGGCGTGCTTTGCATCGTACGGACAGCGGGCCATCCCACTGATCTCCTCCCCCAGAGGCTCCATGGTGTCCATCTAGGGTCAAGAAGAAGGTGAAAGGTCAGAACTGTGGCGTGTCAAACAAATCAACTGACTGAAAATAAAACTTTGACTGTGATGACTTCCTGTTGAAGTCAAAATAAAAAAGGAACATCTGAACAGATGTCAAAACTTTGACTGTTTTAAGATTGTAGTAAAAAAGAAAAGTGTGTTAATGCGATCCGGTGGGTGTCTCGATAAAATGATTCCAAATGCTGTCTTCTCCAGGCCAGGAGTGCATCCATTTAAAACTGATCTAACCTAATCACCCCTGGATGCCACTCGTATCCCACTGATGTCTGTCAAAGCTGCACAGATGGGGAGTATCTGGGAAACTGTCACATAGAAAGATGAAAAACCAGACATTTTCCACAGTAATGTGCTTCACGGCTTGGGTGGATGGGTCTTTTATCCTCCATGTGCACTGATGTTGTTGCAGCAGAGTTTTAACAACCCTCAAGACAGATCTTCAGCCCATTTATTACACATCTTTCTCCTGGCCTGATTTCTTAAATCTGTGCTTTTTGCTGTGCAGATGAATAAAATATGTGAAAAGGGAGAAAACGGGTGAGCACCCAGCCCTGAGCAGGGGATACGAGAAACTTTTACTAAACCACAGAAGTTTAAAAATATCGGATCAGATAGTAGTGGTTATTTTAGTGATATATTTTGCAGCTTTAACAGCCATGTGGTGAGAAGTTTTCCTTCAGCGAGGCTTGTTAACCTTCATTTAAAAATCGTATATTTTAATCCGCACTTCAAAGAGAAAAGTTGACTTTTTGCGGCACTGGGAGTGCAGTTTAACCAATTTTGTTGAGATACTCAGTGTTCCCATTTCCTAAAGCTATTTAGAGTTCTTGTTAAATGTCACTAGTTTTGGATCCAGTCGCAAAGATCTAGAGAAGTTTGTCTCTTTTTATCACATGATTGGTTCCGGTGAAGCCGGAAAAAAATTAACCATGGATACTAACCCCGACGAAACGTTTCTACAATTTTTTTGCTTTGTTTTGTTTTGTTTTTTGAGAGGACCAGACTTACCGTATTTTCCGCCCTATAAGTGGCACCGGCCTATTAGTCGCACCAGTCCAATTATGTCCAATAAAGTGGAAAAATCCACGTATAAGTCGCACCAGCCTATAAATCGCACCTCACGTCACCGCTGACGTGACGCGTCCCAGCTGATGTGACCGGTCACCGCTGAAAACCCGGAAATGTGGGCTGGTGTTTTGCCCAAAATGTACTGGCTGCTAAATTGCTGCAAGAACGTGCATGGAAGGACTTTTGACAAGATTAACACTTAAAAACCATTTTCTTTGTTGCTGAAAAATATAGCAAACATGTGTCTTAGTTGAACTTTTCCTTAATATTTTAATAATAATAATATCTGGGATATTCCTTGCAGCAAACAGACCTGCATCTCTTTGATCTTTAAAGATAAACACAAAAAACAGTGACCAAAGTGAAAAAACTGAAAAATCCACGTATAAGTCGCACCGGCCTATAAGTCGCAGGGCTTGGAAATGCTTGGAAATGTAGGCAAAAAGGTGTTACTTATAGGCCGGAAAATACGGTAGCCTTTTTAGATATGGATACTAACGTTCACTAAAAACAAAAACAAACTGAAAAGGGACTGAGGTCCAAAAATACGACTATACTTCAAATTTCTTAGTTTGCAATAAATAATATATTTTCTTTCCTTATATATCCCCCTCTGTCTTGTTGTTTACGACCACGCTTTCTTACTTTCTCCTTTTTCCTCTCGATAGAAGCGAGAGAGGCTCACAAGTCTGCAAACAGCTTACGCCGCCCTTTCTGCTCTCTAAACAGGTCATTTTGTTTTCTATTCTTGTCTCGGCGGAAACAGTTATCATCTGCCCACTAAAAAGGTCGAGCGTGCACGCAAACTCTCGCGCGCGCACACACACATACGCACTGCAGTGCAATAGTGGGAGAATTTCTTCACCAGAGAAATTGTTGAAGCTGATTTGGCCGAGAGAATTAGAAGTGACCTTTTACAACAAACAGAATCACTAGCAGCAGTGCGATGCTTGACCTCTCGTTCTGTTATTTTGGAAAATAAAATAAATGTGAACGCAGGGATGGACATATATTGTTATTTTTCCGGCAGATAAACAGCTGGAGAAAATTACATAGGAACTTGCATCCAACGTCAGCAGCTCCTGTGTAAACTGCCTAACATACGCAGCCTGTCCCTCCCTGTCACAGCTCTCATATCTCTCACACCTCCCCCTGCAACACCCCCATTTATATCTCCTCTCTTGTTTTCACCAAGACGGTGACCTGTGTCTGCTGGGCCAGGCCGTCTGTCACTAATCTGTTCCTGCCGTTGGAACAGTGGAGGACACTCCCGGCCTTGCCGCAGATACGCGTCAGGCTCCGGTCTCCTGTCGAGCTGGCATGTGCTCGTGGTGCCTTCCATAGCATTAGCCCTGTCAAAAGCAATATTCAATATTTTGAAAAGAGCTGACAGAAATACTTAAATCGGCCACGCTCCACCACAACGAGCATAAACACGAGAAAATGTAATGTTTAAACTGGTTGATGGAATTTTTTTTTCTTCCATTGTTTACCAGACTAACATTATTATCCTGTCAACCTCACTAGCGTTGACAAAGAAAGAGAGGGCTCAGGCTTTGTGGGGACATGATTTAAAACAAAGAAAGGGGAATACGTATAGAGTTGTTAGATGTTGTCAGGCCTGCTTCACACACACACACATGCACACACACTGCTGTGGGGATAGACTTGCAGATTTAATGTATAGTAACTTTAGCTTGAGGTACATTGTATTTGAATGAGTTAATTACTACATCAGCTCATTTGTGCTTTCTATATGCTAATTAATTAGACAAACACCAAGTAGAGCCAAAACATGCCCATTAGGAACGTTATAATTGGGTCAGAATTGCTTGTGAGGTTCTGACTCCATGTAACAAATGCTTGGAAGACTCTCTTAAAGTGTTTGTTTATGTTACTGGATGCTTTTTTTAAATTATTATTATTATTATTATTATTATTATTATTATTATTATTGAAGACAAATGCAATTATCAGTTTCATAGAAATGAAACGTGTTTTGGGTTTTGTTTAACTCAACAGTTGAACCAATCATTTAAAAACTGAACTGGGGTTTGCCAGGTTTTTTTTCTATCTAGAGTTGTTGCATTTAGAAATGCATGGGTTTTTAACAGAACTGACACATAAGCAAATAACATCAAAGTCAAAGTCAACTTTATTGTCAGAACTGCAATATGTACAGGACATACACAGGATTGAAATTGTGTTTCTCTCAGTCCCTCGGTGCAACAGTAACCAGCAACATGTCTACCAAACAAAATTTGTTTGACTACTGCAAGAGAAATGAATCAGACCAAGCACTAAAAAAGTTGAATCAACTCTAAAGGTTCATGCTGACCCAACCTAACTAGGCAATTACCGTAAAGCTTTTTGGTATTAGTCAACAGAACAGCCTGAAGCTAACAAAAAAAAAAAAGTTATTTGTGCTCAAGGGTAGTCTGTAGTAAGTCAGCACATAAAAAAAAAAAAAAAAACTTGTTTCAACCAAGTTATTGAAATCCAAAAAAAAACAAAAAAAGCAGTGGCAGACCCCAGTGATGATTAACCCTGCAGGTCGTTTTCAGAAGCTGTTTGACACTTTGCAGCTGCGTTGAGTCCCACATGTGTTTCTATGTAATCCATATTTTCACCTGCAACCACTCTCCGTCCATAAAGTCGAGTGCACAAGTTCACACCTGGTGCAGAAAAGGGTTTGAAAACCACTAAAAAGCAAAGCATCTCCCTGGTGATTAATAGTCACAGTTGTTTTTTCTGTGAACTCCATCTGAGTCCTGGAAGGATGAAAGCGTTCCATGATCCCCCTTTCTCAACAACACTGAAAACTTTGTAGATTTGTAACTTTGTAAGATTGCTTTAATCCAGTGGTCCTCTATTGTTTAGTTTATTTATTTTTTTAACTTTTTTTTAGCTTTCAAACCACAAAATAACAAGTGTGTATAATATAAACTATTATAAGCAAAAAGAACAAAATCATAATGACAATAGAAACATCTCAATAACTATTATGTTATGTTATCAGTTTATAATCTTTTTTTTTTTGTCTCTAACAACATTTACACCGAAAATGGGCTATTATCAATCTTTTTTTATTTAACTTGATTTCTCAGGACCCTCTTATGACCCCTCATTATGTGTTTTATTAGTGATAAAACTCTCATTGTGAGATATTAACTCCAACTTTGGACAAAACTGTTTTCATTTTTCATATTCATCACCTGCTTCTCTCCTTCTGGTATGTTTTAGTAGAATTTTTAACACTAGATATAATAACTGTATACTTAACAGTCCATTCTAATGTAAAATTCTAAATGAAATGTGTTTTAATCATCAGTCGGCTCCTGAAGTAGCAACAGCAGAAAGCAATCAAGTAAACTTAATTTTTCTCCTAGCAACAATACTTAAGCTACCGTATTTTTCAGAGTATAAGTCGCACCGGAGTATAGGTCGCATTGTCCAATTATTACCAATAGATTGGAAAAATTCCTAGACGCACCGGAGTATAGGTTGCACCTACGTTTAGCTCTGCTGCAAATGTCTGCCACAGGAGCGCACAGCAAGGCTTTTAAGAAGATTAACACTTAAAAACAATTATTTGTTTGATAAAAATTATAGCAAATATGTGTTTGAGCTGAACTTTTTCTTAATAAATGAACGTAATTGTGAAATGAGCTGGATTTAAACATTTGTTTCGCCGAAAGTGATAAAAAGCCATATATAGGTCGCACCTGAGTATAGGTCGCAGGCCATGAAAAAATGATAAAAAGGTGTGGCCTATACTCCGAAAAATACGGTACTTCTGTTTCAAATGCTGCAACTTTCAAGTACAAACAGTATCATCACCTGGAAGTCAGAGACTTCGAGGCTCCCCACAGATTCCCTCACCCCAGCTTCACCCGGCAACAGGCGATGAAACTGACTCCATTCATACATCAACCCAGCTGGATGGGGTGTTTATTATTACAACACAGCAAGAGAGTGACAGTGGGAGAAAGCAAGAGAGAAGAGGGGGAAAGATGGAGAAGTGGTGGCAGCGACGAACGGAGAGAGGTGTTGAAGCTGGCAGAAGACGAAGGGAGGAGAGAGGTGAGGCAAGAGGGATTAGGAGGAGGAGAAAAGAGTTGCGTGGTGTGCCATGTTGCTAAGGCGTCTGACGGGCTGTCTCTACATGCGTCTGTGGGTCAAAGTGCGCTGAATGGGGTGCATAAACTAATGAAGACAGCAAAAAGAACGAAAGAAAGACTCGGAGAGACGTAAAAATAAAAAGATAACCCGGCAGCGAAAGTGTCAGAACACAAACCAGAGTGTGATGTTGCTGGCTCGGTCCGACGCCCTCTCTGCCCCCTGTTTTCTCCCGACTTTCTGCCTCCTTCCACCCCTGTACTCCCCTTCCATTCCTCCCATTCCCTCCTGCTCGCCCTCCCAGCTTTGTTGATTAATGTGGGATGAGGCTGGCCCCAAAACAGAAGCTCTTTTTAGTGCTGTCACACTGGGGAGATGGAGAACCGGACTGCGGCCAAGGTGGATTTAACCACACACACACACACACAGAACACACACACACTCTTTTTGACCAAACAGCCTGGATGAGCCCAGTGGGCCATCAAAGGCCCAGTATCTGCCCAGAGAGTCTGCCAGCAGAGCGGTGTGTGTGATGCTTTTTTGAAAAACGCGTGTCGTAATGTGGCATGTTTGCAAAGGTTTCAACACTTGTTTGATGTGCTCACACACTTTTTTCTCCCTTACACCGGTAACATGGGTTCAAACAGACTGGGTGCAAAAATTCAATATAAAAGTCACATGTTTCTAAACAAAGCTGATGCTTGCCATACCAAGTAGGGATGCACCGGTCCACATTTCTTACTTCCGATCCAATACCGATACTTAAATCTGGGTATCAACCGATACCGATGCTTTTCCGATCCGATACCATTCAAGTACATGAGCCTGTATAATTAATTTTTTGAACTGAGACTATTCATTTTAACATTGTGAGCGTTAAACCCAATGAAGACACTCTGGGCCTTACAACAGGAAACTCACAAACTTTGACATCACACAAGAGGCAAGTCTATATCACAGACATCCTTCTCACTCATGGCGCAGCTGGAAAACTAAAATACAGCTAAGCATTATGGGAAAGACAACGAAACCCACTCCCGTAGTGGTTAAGGGGAGTGGACTGTGTTGTCTTTCCCATAATGCTTAGCGTTTTTTTTTTAGTTTTCCAGCTTTAGGTGCAGCTGGAAAAATAAAACACTGCTAAGCATTATGGGAAAGACAACAAAATCCACTCCCGTAGTGGTTAAGGGGTGGGGACTGTGTTCTCTTTCCCATAATGCTTAGTGTTTTTTTTTTCAGTTTTCCAGCTCCACCATGAGTGAGAAGGACGTCTGTGATATAGACCTGCCTCTTGTGTGCTATTAAAGGTTGGGTGTTTCCTGTTATGAGGCCCAGAGTGTCTTCATTGGGTTTAACTCAAACAAGGTTAAGATGGTAGTCACAGAAAATGGTGGAACATAAGTGCTCTTTGAAGCTGGATCGGAAATATCGGCAGGTTGGATCCGATATCCGATACTGGATCGGATCGGCCCCATCCCTAATACCAAGAACATCAAAATGGTGGCTAATTGGAGCAAACATGAAAGAAGGGTTTACCCTATTGTTACAGACAAAAATCAATGAATCAAATACTCTGACTGGTCTGTCACGGGGAGGCATGCTTGCGTCTCCAAGCAAGGCCATTTGACCAAACCTTGCTTTGTTTTACAGCACTCCCCCTACACGTCATATTAACTCCGGCAGCAATATCGGCGCAGTAGCGGCTAAAACCAACCTTGAAACCATAACCCGAGGCGCTATAAAAGCTAACCACCCCTGATAAATGCAGAGACATAAATTCCACTTTCCCTGCAGTGGGAGTTGGTGAGTTGAAAGACATCCATTCTGTGTGCTTAGCATGCTGAACCATAAAGGCAACAGAGCAGAAACGTCTAGGTTTTCTGATAAACAGACCTAGTGGACCAAAGCAGGAGAGAGTTCGCCACAGGCTACACAGATAAGATCTCTGAGTGCTGCTTCTGTCGCATCACATCCCAACAAAGACAACAATAATGTTCATGAGGACAAAACCGCCGCTGAGAGTGTCCTGCTGTCGCTCCGTCCCAGGCCGTCTTTGTTTCGTGCACAAACTTTGCTCATCAGATTTCTCTGTCCTAATACTTTATATGTTTCATCTCACCAACATAAATTGCCATGATCTTTTGTAAGCTCGAGCAGGCTTGGAAACAAAAATCGAGTTTGATTATGTTTTATTAATTGAAATGTATTTGTATTTATTTATTTTTAAGATGGGAGACTTCTGCAGTGCGTTCGCTAAAATGCAGCAAATGCAAAAAAGATTGTCTTGTAAAAAAGAACTGTGGTCCACACTTTATTTTGACCTTGATGCAATGTGAAAAAGATTCACTAAAAGAAATTAAGCAGTTTAAAACAAAAGTAAAACTGAAGCTAAAGCCCCTTAACAGCTTGTGAATCTGTGTGCCTCAGGAAAACCTGAGCAAGGTTGACTCTAATCTTTCTTCTTTCTGTTTTTAAAGTTTATTTCCTTGACAGAAGGAATTCACAGGCACTGCCATTAGTCAGATAAGCTGCCACAGGACTGGAAGGTGAAGTCCCCACTCCCTAGAAAGAACAACATAACATTACTAATTAAATAAATTCCCCAATGGCGTACTACCTATTCTTCACTAAAGCATCACTATATTTGCATTACCAAGTTTTTCTATCTACATATTCACCCTAACTGCCTTTAAGACAGGGGTTCTCAAACTTTTCGGGTTCAGGGACCCCTTACAGGGAAGAAAATTTTCTGCGACCCCCTCACAACCCTCATGTTTATGAAATAATTTTCTTCAATTTGTCTCTTTAATGCAATGGAAATATTTGTGTAACATAAATACTTCAGACCTGTTCTTTAATAGTGTTAATACAATATTTATATGTTTAAATGTGGTGTTTTTCATTCAAGACACACTTAATTAACATTTTTATTACAGTTTGGAAAAATTAACTGTATCAAAAAACATTTTAAAACTTTACCTACTCACATAATGAACATAATAATAATGTATTGCCACTTCAAATTATTTCAGAAAATTCTTTACATAAAACTGAACAGAATCATATAAGTAGTAGTCATGCCAAGGAACAGGGCTTCATTTATAATAATATACTAATAATAATCATTTTATTTAAAAGCGCCTTTCAGGACACCCAAGGACACTTAACAAACCAAATTTATAATTTATAAAATAATAAATAATAAATGTATAATTTATATAGCATTTATAAACCAATCAATGCCAGAGTGCAAATAGTGGGCGGGGTGAGGGGGTTCTTCATCAGAAAATTTTGAATAAAGTAGATACAATTTCCTGCATTTTGGTGTATTTTAATGGTTTGTTAAACATCTAGATGCTTGTAAAAAAAAATAATAATAATAATAATTGTATTTTTTGGACCCCCAAGCACTGACTCTTGGACCCCCCAGGGGTCCGTGAATCCCAGTTTGAGAACCACTGCTTTAAGATACATTTCTTTAAGAAATAAATTCATATTTTCATGCTGTGATAAAGATAAAGTCTGATTTTCCACTCAGGCTGATTTAGAGAGTCGGAGTCAGAGTTCCTTTATTTGTCATTCGTACCACATGTGGTACATGTGGTGGAATGAAATTGTGTACACAGGGTCCCAGTTACATCCAATAAATAAAACGTAAAAGACAAAACAGTAATAAGGTCTAAGATATGAACTAAGAAAAAGATTACCTAAAAATACACTAAGCATACCATACCATACCATTTTATTTATAAAGCACTTTCAACAGGAACAAGTCCACACCAAAGTGCTGACCACTAAGTCAGTAAAATTTTCTTCAGCTGCATGACCCTCACTTTATTCACATTTATGTCCAGACAACTGGAACAGTCATGGGAAACGTTTTCAGAGGCTTTAATTTGTCATTTTAATTCTGATCAAATTATTATTATTATTATTTTTACAGTACAGCATCCAATACTGCAGATTTATGTTGCAATCGAGGGAGAGAAAATCTCAACTGGCACATCTGTTTTTACGTTTTCCCATCTGCTTCCTTATATACTAAGCTTTCTTCTTCCTTTCGTGTCGATTTATTGACACATTCATTTTTCGCCTGCAAGTCACTCCTAATTTTTACCTGCAACATTTTTTTTCAACCACAGTAAAAATATATATACTTTGTATATATTGATTGAAAGTTTTCCAGACATGCCCGCCTGAATATGACCCTGCAGAAGTTTACAGGAGATGGTTGAATTGGATTTCAGGGCTGTGTCATCACCTGCATTTCACACTGTGTGTATGTGTGGGTGAAAAATATGGGTTGATAGGTTTCTGTGCTTCTAAATCGAGCGTGTCAACCTGCAGATAAAGACTTAAGAGGAGGCCTGCTGACTTGTGAAAGTCATCTAACTACACTCATACCATGGCAACTTTTACAGCGGGAGTAAAAAGAAAAAAAAAAAGAACCTGGAAATGTGTGTGTGTGTATACAACAACACAAGAAAGGAATTTTAAAACTCTCTGTATGACATGTATCTGCCATCGAGGTACATTTCTGTAGATTCATCTGCTACCCTACCTTGTAGGTTCGACAGGAGGGATTGAAAGCGTTTGTTCCACAAACAAACAAGGTGTCGTCATTTTGCTGCAGGAGGACTTTGATGAAATTGTGACACTCGTCCTTGGGGAGCACAGGGCAGGAAAAGAAAAAAAAAAGACAATAAGAAGAGAGAAAGTCCACGGTGACATTTATGACTTTACTGTTATCTTCTCATAGTTTGAACAACAATAAGGTATTTTTTTCTTTCTTGTTTTTCCTCTTGGAAATGTACACGAGCACAAAGCATGTGCAACAAACAGTAACACTTCATCAGGGGACATGTTTGCAGCAGAATGTTACGAGCCTTTTAAGGGCTTTCTCGAGGAATATTGGAATAATAAATCTAGTTTGAATCTGGAAAAATTGTAGCAAAACTAAAGATAAATATAACGTATCACCAATGACACTATCCATAAAATATTAGAGCAGATACTCATATAAACCATAAATAACATGTTATTGCAAATTAGTGTTCTCGTTGTGATGTGTTAGTGTGTATAAGTGTGAGGAGCAAAGCGAGAGACTGTAAATTATTTAATAGCATGTATTCTAGAAAGGTTTTGTACAGAACAATGTGATATTCATTCCATAAATGGCATAAAGGTGAAGGCTGCATAATGCACAGTTTACATGTTTTTTGTACCTTATGCTTTCCTTTCATTCTGCAGGTGTCCACATCTGGCTGTCTAGACTTCCACGTCATTTTCTGAAAATAATGCGTAAAGAAATGAAACCAAACTGATAAACATTAAGAGAGAAAAAAGAAGCAGACGGCTCAATACAGCTCATTAACCCATCCACACACTGGTCAATAATCATCATTTAGCATTTCCAATCATTGATTTCCCTCATGTGGAAACAGCTTTGAGGTGAACTTTATTCTAACCGCTGACTGATCGTCAGTTTATCTCTTTATACTACAACACTGGTCCTGGATCAGAAAGGACACCCACCACATCTTACATCTAACATACACTTATCCATCAATGACAAGTCACAAACGCTAACACACACAACCCACTGCGGACCCCTCCTTGTGTGGCCGGAGGGTCAGCGCTCAGCCACAGGTTCAGACCGCCGCATACGCTGCGACGCTGTTGTTAAACATGTTTGGAGCTCAGCCGCTGATTAAAGACCCTCAGCCATCAATCAGTAGTCGCCTCTCCCACCAGCCTTTCATCTCCAGCCTGCTCTCATTAAGACCCATACGCCAGGCTTGGACATTGAAGTGGATGAGGTGGAGGGATGGAGGGTGGTTGTATAAAGAGAGCCCTGTTTGGGTTTAGTTAGCATCTATTATGTTCAGGACAAGCACTGCTAGAGAGAAGTGGTTTGACCAGAGAGTGGTAATGATGACCAAAAGTCTATTGATTTGTATATGAAAAACTGTTAAAATAATCTGAATATGTGCAACAGAGTTGTGCGATTTCCTTTTAGTTCCATTGCATTTAAAGAAAATGTGCAAAAGTTTTGATTCATTCCAAATTTTGGCATATTTTGTTTTCAACGAGCCAGACTTCCTTCTAATTTGTTAAATGAGTCTTGAGCAAAATACTTTTTTCTTTTCTTTTCTTTTTTTTTTTTTTACTTTGGCAATTTTTACTTCATTTTTAGTCCAGTTGCATAATCTAACTATGACAACATATAATGACAACACTGTGTTGTTAAAAAATATATATATACATTTTAAAAAAGTGGACAGTTAATTGGCCAAAACAAGTATATCAGCCCTAAAAAAAAAACACTTCAAAATATAAATACTATCTTTAGGAAACAGATTAAAACAATCAAGCAAAGACTTGGCAAAATAAATGGATTTTGGGGAATTCCCTTGTTGGTAATTACTATTTTAAATTTTATCTTTAGTATTTTTTTTCAGAAATTCATTTAAAGGACAACACCCACCATTTTTTCAAATCACATCGCCATTAATATAATGAAACAGGAGCGTTTTATTGATATTGTAGAGAAATAACGCTAAATGTGTTATTTCCTGATTTTAATGAGATTTTAGCAGCAGCTCCGCCAAACTCTGCCCCTCTCCATATATGGGCATTGACATCACTGCAGGGACAACCTTGAATGCATGCATCAACATAGCTTTCTTATTTCTGAACAGAGTAGTTACGAATACAACTAAGAAAATGCCGAACCGATGTGTTGCCCAGTTCTACAGCAATACCTCGAAGGATGGCGTTAGTGTTCATTATTTCCCAACATCAAAATGATTCAGAATGCTGGATAAAGTTTGTTCAAGTCAAACGAGCTGACTTCATTGCTCCATCGCAGCAGTGTTTTGCAGGTAGGACTTTTGCTCAATTTAATTTTTAAAATTTTGACCTCAGAACAGACTGAATGATAGAGCAGGCTTTTCAATGTACCATAGTTTGTTAATATTCACGCCACTTTTTCATGAAAGTCTGTGTCGCAATCCTGTGGCTAGTTAGCATAATGCTAATAATGCCTCGATGACTGTCGGTTCACAGCTATGAGTGTGCGGGTCTGAGCTCTGTGTGTCCGCGGCATCAGCCTTGATGTCGGTTCTCAGCTACGAGTGTCCGGGTCTGAGCTCTGTGTGTCCGCAGCATCAGCCTCGATGACCGTCGGTTCACAGCTACGAGTGTCCGGGTCTGAGCTCTGTGTGTCCGCGGCTGCAGCAGCAGGTGAAGTGAGGTTTTAGCACTTCCATGTGTAAGGATGGAGGATAAAAAATGACTGGTTATGACTGTGTGGCGAAGTCGGAATGTAATATCCATTGCAGTGCCTTCTGACTGATCCTTTATGTCATTCCGGAGTTCAGCAATCATCGGCGGGGTTTCCGGATGCTTCCGGGACTCCGTTGTTTTTTTTGTTTTTTTTTTTACACTCGCCTGGCCCAAATGCAAAAATGAAAATAGACATCATATTCTACAGTAATTGTCCAATATGGTGAATTGTTACTGTCACAGTGGGTGTTGTCCTTTAAAGAAATGGGACACAGTGATGGCTGGACATGGGCACCAGTGAACCAAGGAAGGGGTGGGTAAAGATAATGGATGGATGGATGGATGTAGGGGTGCAGGAAAAATTTGATTTAAAAAAAAAAAATCGAGATTCTTAGTCCTAGCGATTTAGAATCGATTCTAAATGCCCCAAAATCGATTTTATTTTATTTTTTTACATTAAAACCCAAAAGATAAAGAAAATAAAACCATATCTCATAGAAAGAATACATAAAATGAAAGGTGGCAGAAAGAAGAAGAAATCTGACCCGAACCAGTGACCTCCAGGACCCGATAAGGATAAAGCGGGTAAAGATGATGGATAGATGGCTTTTGTTGAAAAGATTTACCAAACAAATCTTTTAAACAAAATCCATCCATACACATTTGAAACATGGATGAATGCAATATGATTTTGAAGTCTATTTTATTTTGAGTTAAATGTTTATGCAATACAGTAGGCTGAAATCTTTGTTTACGTTTGTATTTTGAATTATTTGTGATGGACTGGAGACATGTCCAGGGTGTCCCCTGCCTCTCGCACAGTGACTGCTGGATATAGGCACCAGTGACCTCCGGGACCCGATTAAAGCTGCTGCATTCTATTCATATACCCATCTGCTCACAATTCAGGCTGCTGTATTTATACTGTATTATTTGACATTATTAATGTTTGCTACAAGCATACATTATTGTTTTAAATAAATGTTTTATTTGTTTACATTATTGTTTAATCTTTTCATGATTTCAATTGAAAATTGTTTCAGAATCGAAAATCGTTTCAGAATCGAAAATCGATTCAGAATCGAAAATCGATTTAGGATCGAAAATCGACCCTGGAATGAAAATCGTTTTAGAATCGAAAATCGACCCTGGAATGAAAATCGTTTCAGAATCGAAAATCGATTCAGAATCGAAAATCGATTTAGAATCAAAAATCGACCCTGGAATGAAAATCGATTTAGAATCGAAAATCGACCCTGGAATGAAAATCGTTTTAGAATCGAAAATCGATTTTTAATCGAATCGGTGCATTAAAAATCGGAATTGAATCGATTCTCCAGACACTGAGAGATTCGCACCCCTAGATGGATGGATGGATGGCTGGATGGATGGGATGGATGGATGGATGGATGGATGGATGGATGGGTGGATGGATGGATAGATGGGTGGATGGATGGATGGATGGATGGATGGATGGATGGATGGATGGATGGATGGAGCAAATTGTCTCATTATGATTGGCTGCTGGTAACAAAGAACCTAAAATTACATTTTAAAATTGGTTGTTTATTAGGATTTCTGTCGACCCAGCACTGGTCCATTGCTTCAGTTTAGGAGATTTTTTCTGAATCATTTACAAGTATAAGACGGGTAGCTTAATAAACCCACACATGCACAAATCTCTTCTGAAAATGATCAGATACTGGACATAAAAATGAGTGAAAAGCCAGCTAATGTCCACAGAAAAGCTTTAAAAGACCTTCAGAACGCCTAAAGGAGCAGAATTAAAGATCCTTTTAGAAGATTTCAAGTAAGTCTGGCTGCTTGGAGGCAAAACATAAAATACTGAGGGATGATTCAAGACTTCTGCACAGTACTGCATCTTTGATTTGCAGTTCATTTAGAAAGTGTTCCTAATCTGTTCCCAGTTTATCTGCATCAATCCATTCTCTCCAGCTCCTTCCTTTTAGCTTCCAGTACACACCCACTCAACTTCCGCCGCCCCCGCTGATCAGCGTGGATGACGCAGGTGGTTTGCTAACTGATTGACTGGATAATCTTCTTAGCGGGGTCACCACGGCTCCCATCGGTGAGCAGGTGGGTGAGTGCTGACGGGCAGATAGATGTAAACATGCATAAACCCACGTGCACACACAAACACACCGAGCCAGGTTATTAGGGTTACGCTGTCGATTCACTGCGCCGCGAGCACAGCAAACCCTCGAAGAGTCTGACGTCACACTCACCTTGCTGAAAAAGATCTCGTCACCGTTGGCAGTCTCCGTGTCCACCGTGTAGATGTGATCCCTGTCGGCGACAACAAGATTGAGAAAAAGCAGAAAGAGAGGTGAGGCATTAAGAGGTCAGACAGCAACGGACAGTCAAAAAAACAACAAATAATAAGAGAGAGAGTCAGAGTTAGAGAATCTTTATTGTCATTTGCACCGCATGTGGTACATGTGATGAAACGAGATTATGTTCACAAGGTCCCAGTTACATCCAACAACAAAATGTAAGAGAAAAACAGTAATAACATCTAGGATATAACCAGTGGTGGGCAGCGCTAGTCCAAAAATTAGTTCCGCAGTTTCTAAAGCACCTACTAAGTTATTTAGGTCCACAATTTCAAAAGCGTTTATGTCTTAGGAAAACTATCGGAAGCTAATTTTAAAGCACAAGTCCAATTCAATACTTGTTAGCTAACGATAAGTTAAGCAATATTTGCACTACACTGCCAACTAGCTGTGCATGAACTGTTATACACCTTCATCCTACCTATAACTGCAAATCGCTGGGGATGTCATTTCCTAAAATAGACCTTTCGCTCATGGTCTAAAAATTAAAAAGTTGTTGAATGTGTTGAGGATTGCTATTTCGGCTGCTTCTTTGTCTTTTTCTTTTGTTTATTGTAGATTTTTCATTAAAAATGCATCGATAAAGTAATTTTAAAACTGTTTACTGGAAAACTGAAGCGCTGCAATGCATTATGGGCACATGACGAAAGCAAAGCACGGAGTACAGGAAACATTAACCATTGCCTTCCTGCTACGTAAGCAGACACAGCAGCATTGTGGGAAATGTCTGTAAAATCAGAACCATGACTGAAAGCAACAGGAAGAATGGACATATACCTTCTCTCAATGATTGCTGTTAGTTTGGAGGGGAGCTGTAGAATCAATCACGTGCATTGTGATTCATAACAGTTTAACATTCCACTGTTCAAGACAATGAATACTGATAGATAATTAGTTATTAGCGGTACTGCATTTTTAAATAGAAAAAGCGCAAATCCGCTTATGAATTGTAAAAATTAGTAAATCCGCTAAAGCGCAAACAAATTGTTTATGTCCGCAATTAGCGGATTTGCGCTTTAGCGGGCTGGTGCCCACCACTGGATATAACTAAGAAAAACATCAACTAGAAATACACAAAGCACTAATGTAATAGAAAAACATCATTACAAACGGCAGCACGAACATGAGTCTGTATGAGCAGATGGTCACAAATGAACACAGCAACAAGAAAACAGATCAGCATCAGCATGATGTGATATTTTGCAGTAATTATTCTTATTATTTATTTATTCATGAGTCTAACAGCCTCAGGGTAGAAGCTGTTCCTCAGTCTAGTGGTTCTACATTTGATGCTCCTCAACCTCCTTCCTGAGGGGAGTGGGGCAAAGAGTGTGTGTGCTGGGTGAGTGGGGTCTTTCATGATGCAGGTGACTTTCTTCTTGCATCTGGAGGTGTAAATGTCTGTGATAGCGGGGAGACTGACTCCAACAGACTTCTGTGCAGCCTTCACCACTCTCTGTAAAGCTTTTCTTTCTGCATAATCCCAGCTACTTTGTCTGTTCTCCCCCCCGCCGACAGCGGACAACATCAGAAAATGGGGCTTTTGCGTAAACTTTGTTCAAACTTCAAAAAAATTACAATAAACAAAAGGAGGCCAGAGCTATTTGCTCTGTCAGACAGAAACAGTCAACAAAGCTTCAGAGCGCCGTGGCGCAGGCCCGAGGACAAAAGCCTCTTTGTCCCAGAGAAAGGTCCCTATGAGAGGGAGGGGGGGAGGTAAGGTTGAGATGGGAGGTGCCAAGTCACTCAGAGCTGTTCGGGTCAATTAAGTCTGGTGTTTGAGTCACAGGAAATCTATACTAACACTCATTATTGCTCAGACATGAAAACACATGTGTACTGGCCTGGAAACATAAAAGCTTCTCCTGTATTACGCAGTCCAGCCATAAAAGGCCCAGCAGGGCATATGGAAGTTATAAACGTGAAAAAGGTTACCCAGATCTCAGAAGGACAGCCCAGCATGTGGGGAGCTTGAGTGCAGAAGGTGGTGCGAACGGACGAAGGCGGAGGAAAGAGGGATTCATCTCATTTTGAGTAAAGAACCAAAGGTGACCATGCCAAATGATGTAACCCCTTTAATTTGGTGTAGATTAGTTGCCGAGCGTGTTTTTAATCAAAGTGTGTAACAGTGGCATCGTCAAGACTCGCGGCTTAATTACGTCCCAGCTCCCCACCCTGTGCTCTGCCTCGCTCTCTCATTAACTAAATCTAATAAAGTCTTTGGAGTAACAGCCACCTTGAAATGAATCTACTTATATCACTTTCCTGGGGGGCGATGAAGTTTCCTTGAGGATACAACCGAGTCTGCTGCGTATTATCAGCCTCAAAGCTCCAAAATGAATAATTAATCTTTGAGAAGCTGATATTAAGGTTCTGCATTCTCTGTGATGGGCCAGTAATTCCCAAATCTGGTTTTAGCTTTGGTTTTGTTTGCTCATTTTTTTATGACTGCACTGAAGTCTTGAAATGTTTCACACAATCCTTCGCAACTGCTTAAATTGTTTTATTCTGCATTTTTGCCTTTATCATTGTGGACTCAGGAATTCACAGAGGAATAAAAGCAACAGCATGTTTTGGTAAAGTTTTTCATGTAAAGTTAAACTGCCTCTAAGGGTAAATTATTTGTCTCAGGGGATGAACAAAATATCCATATACGGTAATCTCTATCTAATCCAAACTTCAACAAATATTTTACAAACCTGATCAACCTTTTTTCCATTTGGCCAAAATGTGCCATAATCAGATTTTTTTTTTAAGTAGAGTTCTGTTAAAAGTAATAAACAAAGTTTAGCATGTTGTAGAAACCTCTCTCATCGCCCTCAGTTTGGAGAAATAGACTTTAATTCTTGTCAGACTGATGGGCTAATGATCAGAGACTGAGATTAAAGTGCACTACTGCCATTATATAACATCTCCAATCCCAATATTGGTTCTTTGAAATATAAATGGTAAATGGACTGTACTTATATAGCGCCTTTCTATTTAATCGAGAGCACTTTACAACACAAACGGTGCCCTCATTTACCCATTCATATAGCACTCTGCTAGTTCTATACAAAGCTAATCTGAATCTGTAGTGTCTAATCAGTGTTTTAGTTCACATTCATACCGATGGGACACACATTGAAGGCTATATGAGGGGTTCAATGTCTTGCCTAGGAACAGTTCATCATGTGGCTGCTGGTGGAATTGAACCCCCAACTCTCCTATCAGAGGACAAGCCACGTGGTACAGTCCTTACGTCGTGCATCACGTACGGTCTATGTCACGACATACAGCCATAACATGACATAAAACTGAACAGCTCTTTGAAACAAACAGATCTTAAAGATCTGCCTCCCTTCAGAGAGCCATAAATCCCATCTCTATTGATTTCAAATTAATTTATTTAATACGGTATTCCAACAAATTAATTTATTTAATATACCAAAGGCTTTAGTACTGTTTTAAAGCATTACATGATAGAACTGCTTGCCATACTTGTACCTCTCGTCTCATTGTGCTGCAGCTGATATTGTGATCATTGGTTCTTTTTCAGTGGATGCAAATTAAACAGAAAGTATTTAGGCTTAATTTAAATCAAACATAGTTTATTTGGTGTAGAGTGTTTAAGAAGTGTATTTCTCTGTTTGTTTGTTTGTTCTGTCTTGGCTGTTAATAAAATGCAGTTAAATAAAATGTATGCTTGCTCTGGGATCGACAGTCACACCTGTCATTGATATATTCGGAATCAGTTTTTTGTACCTGTTCAAAAAGTCTGCGCTGAATCATCATGACATGAATTAGACCCCTGCTATGTACTGGTACATAGAATTAGAAACCTGGCAACAAATTAAAGTGAAAGTAACAACTGATAAAGAAATGTGCATTAGAAAGAAAAAAAGAGAGAAATAGAACCAGATTGTTTGCAGGAGTGGAGATGTAAAGTTCTATACATAAAATATTTGGATGGTTTTAATGTTTTCTGAGCTCACAATGGGTTTTTAATCTGTAATAAACATTACTATCATTGCACAACTCTATTAAAGTAAAAGGGCTGAATCTCACTGTTTTACAAATGGAAACGTTTTAAAGGGTGCGTAATATTCAAATTTATTTAAGCAACAACGCAGTAATTTAACACTTTTTTGCCCATTTAAGAATAAAAAGAGATATTTTCTCTTAAAATACACACAAATCAGAGACTAAACCATTAGAGGTAAAAGCAACTGATGATATTACTTTGAAGTGCTGAGAGGTACAATAAAAGTTGGTTATGTGGCTTTTTATATTTATATATATTTATTTTAAAGTTCAAAAGACAAAACTAAATAAAAAACTATTGAAATCAAAGGATTACTTGGTGGATTTGGAGTAATCCCTCGGGTTATTTCCCTGCCTGCAATTTTAAAACAGCTCATGTGTAATCTGTAATTGACTACTGTACTCCTTGATTTTCAGCAGTAACCTTCTCAGCTTTTCTCACCAGCACGTGCCTCATTTTTACCGGCGCTGCCGGTGCTTTGGAGGACTAAAGGCCCATGGAGCCGCAGGGTTTTTGGTTCCAGCAGAGATTAGAGGGAGTTGAGCGATGACGCGTCCCTCAAACATCCTGACTACAGACTGAGGAGGACAATGGAGCGGTTGTGTCTGTGTCAACACCAGTTCTCCAAACATACACATGTGCACAGACAACAGACAACCCCCCCTTCGTCCTTTTACTCCAACATGACCACACAGACCCAATGATGAGCCCCTTCACGTCTTCAACACCTGAGCTCTGATCAACCTGCAGTCACTTTGCCCCACGCTTATGTAATGATACACTTTCGTCTCTCTGGAAACTGTATTAAATCACTTTTCACTGAATCTTTCAGTGACACGCAGAACACTGACTTTATTTTATCAGTTTGAATCAGAACACAAATAAGTCACAAGAGACTCTCTTATTCTTTTACTTTGTTCTAATTCAGAAATAATCAACAGAATAACTTTTGTCATTTTATGATCATCTGTTATTTGCATGAGTTGTCACTCTTAATATGCTGGTGTATTTCTTAATATGTGAATGATCATTACTACAGTATACATCTTAGGCTGCTAGGCGGACATCGAGACGAGCTCCCGGCCGCCGCGCCTCGGTTCAGTTCTGGTGGACCGCGTTAGCTGGTGTTAGCCGCCGCCATTAGACCTGCACTCATTAGCTCCATGCTAACGAGTCCATCCATCCAAAAAAGGCTGTCGGAGCTGCTTCTCCACGTTAGCTGGGTGTCCATCCGACATCTTAGGCTGCTAGGCGGACATCGAGGCGAGCTCCCGGCCGTCGGTTTGGTTTGGTGTCTCTGGGTCAGCTTAGCATTTAGCGTTGAAGAGTGTAAACCGTTAGCAAGAGTGGGCTAGCCACTGTTGATATGCCTCACAGTGCAGTTTGATGATGTCACCAATCGAGCGCCGGTAAACGTCTCTGGACCCCAAGCGTTGTTGCCAAACCCAGGTGTTATTTTATCGGGCTTTTGTTATCGGAAGAGTATATGTAGAGATTTTACATTTTTATGCCAATATCGGTCCGATAATATCGGTAGGCCGATATTATCGGACATCCCTAATATATATATATATATATATAGCCCCCTTGGTTCTGCCTGGACTCTGTTTATTTCAATTTTCAACATAAGATGTCTTTAGAATAAGTGTTTTTACCAACATCACCTGCATTTTGCAAAAATTAGGCATACAGTATAGGTCATAAGATCACAGGTTTAATAAATATTTTTCCTCTGAAAATGACATTTTAAAATGTTTTTTTTTATTACTATTTATAGTTTGTTTCAGCCTAAAATGGGCTCAGCCGGGAAGAACGGTGTTTAAACGTATTCTGTTTAAAGTTGCTGAGTCAGTAAAATGCCCTTTTTTTCCAAGTGAACTTGAAAAAACACAGTTTCAAAAAAAAAATCACATTTACTTAAGGAAAAAGCTACAATCTGTTGAATGTTTCTTTTTGTAAAAGTACGGTAGACAGACACCAGAAGTATGATGGTAAATCAAATGAAATGCTGTGCTTAGCGTCATCTTGGACATTTTGTTAAACAAACTGAAGGGGTTACAAATTGATGCTCCACCTTCAAGCAGCCACTTCTTTCTGTTTATTTGGTCACATATTGCGAATAAACTCTCTATGGTCTTGAAGTGTTCAGAACCAAGACTTTTGTCAGACACTCTAACCTAGGTGTAGAGGTTCAGGGGTATCAGTTTACTGATTTACCTGTCCACCAGATGAAAAATGAGCAGGGTTTATCCTGACACAAAGTATCATCAATAATACACAGGTTCTCACTTTTTCAGATTAAAACACAAATCTGTGATCAGGTGATGAGATGCAAAGGCATGAAATGTTAACTTATGTTGGTTCAGCAGAACTCAACCTTTTATTAACAAATCATAAATGTAACATCAAGCACAAAGGTAGTATGTACAACTTGGGTGATCGATCAGTTTCCTATAAATTTACTTCAGCAGATGAAATCACGTGTCCGTAACTTCTAGGAACAACAGAATACAGTTATGGATCTTATAATAACTTATATCTGCAGGCATTTAGCTTAAGTTCTGGCTTAGAGATAAAGAAAAAGTTTAGGAGGAGGAAGAAATTTGGAGTAGTTTTATCTTGCATTTATGACCAGATGACACTCTTCCATACGCATCCAGCTAAGATATCATTGTACGCTCCAGTAAACAATCAGCGGCTCTTTTACCTTAAGACGTACGTCTCGGTTCTGGTAAAGAACTGGGAGACCGCCTTGGACGTAAACGGGTCGTAGGTCCGGCAAAGTCCAAGCTGGACTCCAAAACGTGTTTACCTTCTCAGTGTCTCGGTGATACTTGCGTTAGGCGGCAGAAGTCGCGGCAGTTTCTGGTTTGGTTTTCAAGATAAAAGATTCCTTGAAAGGTAAATTCATTCTAAGTGGAGTTTATGCTAGGTTCGGGTTTCACAGCAGCTTGCTGTAACCCTTTGCTGACAGGACGGGGTCTTTGACTCATGACTCGCGTCTACAGCAGAAAAAGAGAAAGTCCGTTCATCTTAGACTCCCTCAGGCACTGGAAGTTCCAGGAAGTTTGCAACTCTTAACAGGACCTGACGTCAGAGTTTTCTTCTCCGTTCATTGGTTCAGTCGACCTGTGAATGGGAGGAGATTTGTTGACGTCAGGTGAACGTCAGTTAGGAATGTTTAGAAAACAAGAAGCAGACTGTTTTAAGAACAGAGGAAGAATGTTTTTAGAAACAGACAGAAAAGAGTCGCCAGTGAAATGAGCATCTGTTTCTAACTTCTAAACAAAACTGAGAAGTTCAGCCTGACACAGTTTGAACTTTCACACAGTTTAAGCACCATCGTACTGCAGAATAAACCAGCATAGTAATGATCATTCACATATTAAGAAATACACCAGCATATTAAGAGTGACAACTCATGCAAATAACAGATGATCATAAAATGACAAAAGTTATTCTGTTGATCAATTCTGAAATAACACAAATTAAAAGGAAGTATTTTCTGATTGATAGATTCAAACTAAACTGGAATAAAACAGTGATTTTGTCCTTCACTACAGGTTTTCAGAGAATATTCACTGTGAGCTTCAGTGAAAAGGTGAATTCAGGAGTTTTCACCGACAGTTCAGAGACCAGGGTGTTCCATTACAGTAGTTGAGACTGATCCCTAATGCATATTCTGAGCTCAAACAAATTGCACAAGGAGATAAATCACCAAACACTGGATGGAACTTAACGAAACTCAAAAAGTTCTCCCTGGATGTTTGTCTACGAATATTGTTTGGTCCCACTCCAATTCAAGATGGCCGCCACAGCTAATGAAACAAAGCCATTGTTGTTGTCAATGTTAATTTTAAGGTTACAAATAAATTGGATCCAATACTTCCTTCAAGGAATGCCTGGCCCTGAAGGTTGCATGACTTTTACTTCCTATACAGTATGTCAGTCTTTGATCATTTGAGACGTTCGGCCGACAGATCACTGACATCTGATGATCTGTTGGAGAAGTTAGAAAAATAAACATTTTAGTTTTTTACACCTCTAAACAAAAACAAACATTTGTTTTTTTACACCTCTAAACAAAAACAAACATTTGTTTTTTTACACCTCTAAACAAAAACAAACATTTGTTTTTTACACCTCTAAACAAAAACAAACATTTGTTTACACCTCTAAACAAAAACAAACATTTGTTTTTACACCTCTAAACAAAAACAAACATTTGTTGTTTACACCTCTAAACAAAAACAAACATTTGTTGTTTACACCTCTAAACAAAAACAAACATTTGTTTTTTACACCTCTAAACAAAAACAAACATTTGTTTTTTACACCTCTAAACAAAAACAAACATTTGTTTTTTACACCTCTAAACAAAAACAAACATTTGTTTTTTACACCTCTAAACAAAAACAAACATTTGTTTTTTACACCTCTAAACAAAAACAAACATTGTTTTTTACACCTCTAAACAAAAACAAACATTTGTTTTTTGCACCTCTAAACAAAAACAAACATTTGTTTTTTACACCTCTAAACAAAAACTAACATTTGTTGTTTACACCTCTAAACAAAAACAAACATTTGTTTTTTACACCTCTAAACAAAAACAAACATTTGTTTTTTACACCTCTAAACAAAAACAAACATTTGTTTTTTACACCTCTAAACAAAAACAAACATTTGTTTTTTACACCTCTAAACAAAAACAAACATTTGTTTTTACACCTCTAAACAAAAACAAGCATTTGTTTTTTACACCTCTAAACAAAAACAAGCATTTGTTTTTTACACCTCTAAACAAAAACAAACATTTGTTTTTTACACCTCTAAACAAAAACAAACATTTGTTTTTTACACCTCTAAACAAAAACAAACATTTGTTTTTTACACCTCTAAACAAAAACAAACATTTTTACACCTCTAAACAAAAACAAACATTTGTTTTTTACACCTCTAAACAAAAACAAACATTTGTTTTTTACACCTCTAAACAAAAACAAACATTTGTTTTTTACACCTCTAAACAAAAACAAACATTTGTTTTTTACACCTCTAAACAAAAACAAACATTTGTTGTTTACACCTCTAAACAAAAACAAATATTTGTTTTTTTTACACCTCTAAACAAAAACAAACATTTGTTTTTTTAGACCTCTAAACAAAAACAAACTTTTATTTTTTTACACCTCTAAACAAAAACAAACATTTGTTTTTCACACCTCTAAACAAAAACAAACATTTATTTTTTTCTCACCTCTAACAAAAACAAACATTTGTTTTTTACACCTCTAAACAAAAACAAACATTTGTAAAGATTTCTGAATCAAGTCACAGATTGAAAAAAAAAGCTTCATTTTATTTTACGCTGCAAATTAAGACAAGCTGGGCCATATCATATTGTTCCCGGTAAAAAAAAAGCTTGCCCGGGCAAAAAAGTTATATCATGATATGCTAATTTCATGACGTAATACGTAAGGGCGCCCCGCCCCCTTAACAACAGAGCACTTCAAACAAACAAACTAACCTGCTCACTCTCCACCAGTCTGCGTGCAATACTAGCTAGCTAAAATGCTAAAAACAAACAACTCGCATCTCAGCTTCTCTCCCCCTGCTATAAACTGCAGGTACAGAGGATCAAATGTCTCCCCCCCCACCCCGCTCTGAGCATCCGCTGCGGGCTGGTCTCCCTTGCTCTAAAAACTGTTGGTAAACACGCACGGCTCTCCGCGGACCAAGAGGCAGGTGATAAAGACAGATCAGTCAGAGAAATGAATCATTCCTGCATGAATAGATGAAGCTGAAACACCAACAAGCTTCAGGGTCAGCTGATCACAGCTTGAAGGGAGGTCTACCTCAATTCAGGGAGTTGGATTGTGGAATGTTCTGGAGAGTGATTTAGTTGTTTTAGGAAACTACACCTGCACTTTAGTTTTTGTGGTGGATTTTGTTGATCTATATATTTTGTGCAGACTTTTTCAATCTAAATAACAGATCATTTTTATTTTTTATTTTTATACTTGGAGACTGAATACTTTACTAAATAAAGTAATTTCAGTAAAATTACCCCTTGTTGTTTTTTTAATTTTTATATAATACTGCAAAGCAACATGTTGTTAATTTTGTCAAATAAAAAAATTTGATTTCTGTTTTTTTTTTTTCCGGTTATATCACGAAATGTATCGTTATCGCGAAAATGCTCTGAAATATCACAATATAATGTTTGAGCCATATTGCCCACCCCTACGTCAGAGACTTTAAAACCTTGATGCTTAATTTATTTTTTCTTGTCGTTTCTTGTTTTCTCATCCTCCCTCCTCCCCTCTTCACCCTCTTCACCTCCCTCTGTCCCTCGCTCCATCTCTCCCTCTGTCCTCCCTCTCTCCCTCTGTCCTCCCTCCGTCCTCTCTCCTTCTTCTCTCCCTCCCTCCTCTCTCTCTCCTCTCTCCCTCTGTCCTCCCTCCCTCCTCTCTCCCTCTGTCCTCCCTCCCTCCTCTCTTCCTCTGTCCTCTCTCCCTCTGTCCTCTCTCTGTCCCGTCTCTCCCTACTCTCTCCCTCTGTCCTCCCTCCCTCCTCTCTTCCTCCTCTCTCCCTCCCTCCTCTCTCCCTCCTCTCTCCCTCTGTCCTCTTTCTGTCTCGTCTCTCCCCAGTCCAGACGACAGCAGGACCCCAGCTCTGGCTCAAACATAGCCAACGCTGACGTGGAGCACAAGATGCGCTGAAGACAAGGAGGACAAATGAGGAGGACAAACGAGGAGGACAAACGAGGCAAACGACCTACTTCTCTTCAACTCTCATCTTTTAAAAGCAGGAACCTGCATTAAAACCACAGCTCCTTTTTAAAACTTCATTTTTTGTACATGCCAAATATTTTCCCCACATTTTATCATAAAGAAAACATTTTTTTATTTGAACTGACTGAATTAAAGTGAATTGCAATGAAGAAAAAAACAAAACACCAAAGAACTTAAAGTGAAAATGATCAAAGATTTAAAACTAGCTTCCAAAAAGAAACATCTTTCTGTTGATGGGATCCATGACGAGGAGCAGAGGAGGTTTTTGAGCCTCGGGGTCACGGTTGGGGTTTTTAGCAGCAGAGCGTGAATCAAAAGTGAAGTGTTGACCGTTCGACAAATAAAAGTTTTTTAATGTTGCAACACGTCACGTTTGCCGGCACGCCAGAACAAACTGTTCATCTTCAGACCTGCTGTTTTCTGAGACCAAAGTTCACTTTGCTGGGAGGAGGAATAGAAAAAGAAGGTTTGAGTTTGAAATGAGGAAACTACAGACTCTTCTGCCGAGCTGTAGGGTCAAAAGGTTTTTATTTGCTTTATTCGTCAGGCTCTGAAAACTGCACCGGTTTTTAGTTCTGGACCCCAAAAGTCCTCTGTCTTCTGAGGAGTTTTACTCTGTGATACAATCGCTCCTGATCCGGTTTGTCTCTAAATGCATGAAGTCCTCTCTGTTGCTCACATGTCTCTTTTTATTCCCTTTTGATGAAGGAGGACTGTCCGGTTCAAACCTGGATCCTGGTACCACTGATTTTCAGGCTCTTTCATTTTATGTTTCAAGTTGTTCAAGTCTGCATTCATAGATGTGTGTTAAGGTCAACCAGATGGAAAGAAAGGAAAAAAAAGCTTTCAGGGTGTAAAAAAATTAAAGTTGAAATATGTGACCCATGCTGCAAAGTACTTTTAAAAAATATTAATATTTGGACAAAAATGAGTCCATAATGACACTGTCTAGTGATCCCCGTAACAAAAATCACAAATAATCTTCATAATCTACCTTTAAATCAAGGTTTTTAACAAGTATGTACCTTTAGAAATAGCTTTTTGTCAAATAATTTGAAATTGACCATTTTTCCCTGTAACCTGCCGTAGTGTTGGGAAATCCCTTCGTGTAATGTTTGGCATCATTGTGAAGCCTGGGGATTCCACGTTTTAAACATAGATTAATAAAATTCCTGATGACTTCAGACCAACAAAAGTTCAGTTTTCAAACTTTGCTGCGTGATAAAAACATTTAAACAAATTCCGGGTCATTTTGAAGCTTTTGAGGTGGAGAATAAAAAAAAAAAAAACTACTCATTATTGAAAAATTCCTCATTTTGCCAGCAGAGGTCATATATGAAAATTAAGTAATCCTAAATAAAATACATGTTTTCGTTGGTATGCGCAGTCATGTTTTGGGTGTAAGTAGATTAAAAACAGTAATAATTTTGATTTGTTACAACACACTGTAATAGTTCAACAAAATTTAATTAAAAAAAACTGTCAAATGTTTTGGTCCCTCACAATAATTTGGGGTTCCTGGGCCTTTAAGAAGACACAAAATGAAAATACACAAACCAATAGAGATATCTCCACCATTTTGCGTTTTATCTATCTAACTGCCACACAGTTTTATTTTGTTTGGAAATTTAGCTGAATTTTCATTAATATTTATTTAACTAAATGAGACTATTATATTGTTCTGAATAAGTTGATATCAAAAATGCCTGAAAAATACTTTATGTTCATGACTAAAAATCTTAGAAACTGGAAGATATTTGCAGTTTACAGGAACATTTATAAACTTAAGAATAAAATCTGCCTGAGGCCCGAACCCTGAACAGGTACTTCTCGGGGTCGACTTTTGAAATCTTAGCAGTCTGTTAAAACGGTACAAGTTTTAACAGAGAATAATAATACTGTAATTAAAATAATAATAAACTAGTTTAAGCATATTTTAACAGTTGGGTTTGTGAGTGCAGCAGGGTTTGCTTCAAACGCTATTTCAACATTTTGACTCTTATCTAAAATATAACAACAAAAACAGACCATCAGTATGTTTCTGATACACAGTTGTGTACATTTGTCCTGAAAAACTCACCAAAACGTTTATCCTGTATCTTCCTGAGAATCCCGGACGAGCCCCCAAAATGCTCCAGTCATTAATAGCTCTCTACAAAAAATTTAAAACAAAGTAAAAGTCTTGCACATTCGTATCGCTCGCTGCATCGAAGGTTTAAACAAAGATCTGTTAGCACTCAGATAGTGTTTTGGGTGGGTACGACTCGCTACTACCATGCCATATTTTAGCTCAATGTCTGATAAAATGACTGAGTTAGAGACATGTGTTTTGTTTGCTAGGCTTATTACCTGTGGCAGCCATTTTAAATCAAGTTTTGCAGATACATAATACAACGTCCTCTGAAAATTATGTTGTTTCAAAAAGATTTGAATTTTCTAAGCAGCTTCTCTCTCAAAAAAAAGTCTTATTTCTAAACTTTCTGAACATTTTTTTGTGCTTTATAATTTAAGCAGAAAACTGATCATTTTGTGGGGGGCTCACAGTTTTTCCTGATCATAAACTCAAAGATTTGGGCCATTTCGATAAATAATTAGATTAATCAGAACTCGACCCCTCAGTCTCCCAGACGTTCGTCATCCTTCCAGGGCTGTGAAAACATGAATCCAGTCCCGCTCCTGTTACATCTCGAGTGTAACGAGACATTTGTATTATTTTTATTTGTTTGTTTGTGTGAAAGTCGTGATGTTTACTTTTGCCATCTTTCTCATTTCTGTTTTGTTTTGGGTGTTTTCAGCTCTGTTAGAAAATCATAGCCGAAGGTCATTTTATGCAAATTTCAGCTAAAATACCCAAACGCCAACAGACTTTTGGGAGGCTTGATGACATCTTTTTTTTTTGTCTGCTCTTTTATTAACGTTGTTTTAATGTTTCCACCTGAATGTGGATTCACTCAACTCCTGTATTCAATGTTTATATCTTGCAGCTAAAAGCTTTTGTTTTCTAGTTGTTATATTAGTGCATTCAGCATTTTTTTTTTTTACAAAACAACAAAAAAACATTTTGTTCATTTTGTTCCAAGTCTGATTTATCAGGAATTGATGGTTTTTCTTGCATGTTACTCTCCACGTTTGATAAAAAGCTTAGGAGAAAATTAAAACTGAAAAATGACAAAACTTTGCATTAAGATTAAAAAAAAAGATTGTCGTTTAATCTTGATTGAATTTGCTCGAAACTCAAACTAAATGTTTCTTCTGACATAAAAACATTAAATTACTGCACATAAATTGGCGAACTTGGGTCAGAACTTTAATTTCTGTCCCAGAAACGTGAGAATCTGCAGACAGTCTGCAGCGTGATGAGAGACGGGCTTGTGTTTTCTGAGTTCTGTTGGGTTCTGTGTCAGTTTCCATTGATGGTGATTAGAAGAACCCTATTAAAATATCAGATGATTGACTGAAATAGTTATTCGATGAAAGTGAGCACCAAAAAAAAAAAAAAAGATTTGCGAGCAGTGATTTGGATCTAAAACTGCAGCAAATGTGACTCAACTACTGTAAGTCTAAATTAATATTTTTGAAGTTAAACATTAAGTTTAAACTCAGAAACTCAAATCCATCCTTCATTTGCTTAATGCAGGCATTAAGGCAAGCCAGAAACTACAAACATCTTCTGTAATTTTCACAATAACCTCTTTTGTTAAGTTATTTATACATTGTGTTTCTTTTAGCTTGTGCCAAGTGTCTTTTCTGTGTCTTTGTGAAGCGTGTCCTCGCAAAAAAGTTTGACATGAGAGAAATTCATTTTAAAATGTCAAATGTTTGTCATAATAAACATGTATCAAAGTCTCCAAGTCTGTTACTTTCACTAAGCACATCACTTTCACATCATGTCACCACTTTAAAGTGCAGGATTTCCAACAACATGCAGGCAGCTGCAAATTTAAACTAATAGTCCAATAAAATCTTCCAAAAACTAGAGCTACTGAGACGAGGAGGAGCAGACTGAAGCAGAAATCTGCCTCTTGCTGGAAAAGTGAGCAATTTAGAACAAGTTTGAAGGAAAGAACTATGTAATTCAGGGTCTAGGATTGTGGAATAACTTTATGACAAATTAAGAAAGTCAAATCAATTCCTGTCTTTAAGAAACTTGTCAAAGTTGAATTGTTAAACAAATATAAATGAATGAGATTGAGTAATATATACAATTGAAGATTAATGAGTTGTTTACTTATTTTGTTATTATAGAACAATTTGTTTGAATTAGTTAAATAAGGAGCAGATTTAACAAGATATTTTCTTCATCTGCTACCTTTCATTTTATATTTTTCTTTTCATTTCATGTATGTCATTTGTTTTATTTTCATTATTGTAAAATTAATAAACTTTAAAACAAGAAAAAGTAGAACATCCAAACACTGAGATAAATATTTTTGCCTAAATAATGTGAAGTGATAAGCTTCAATCAAAATTTGTTAAAGAGTAAAGAGGTATAGTCTTGTTTTTTTACACTTGCACTATTAGTTTATGGATGATGTTAAAAAATATATTAAATACAGTATGTTAAAAAAAGTCACATTAACTGGAAGGACAAGTACAATTTTAAAGTGGCATCACCTTCAAGTAAATGTGTAGATAATTATCAAGACCTAATGAAAACAAATCAGAATATTTAAAGAAGCAAACTTCTGCAATCATAGTCAGACCAGAACCATTAAAAAAATTGTGTCATAATAGGTTTGGGATACTGTCACCAGTGCACATATTTTATAGATAGATATTTTCAGTATTTATTAAAATTTTATATTCCAAATAAGTACAACGTTAAAAGCACATGGGATTAAATAAGAAAATAAATGTATAAATTTGCAATTACGTTTGGTCATATTTATTTTAATAATTACGGAAGCGTAGTGCTGACACCTGGGAACATTTTTTGGGGGGTTTATGTAGTAATAACGTGATACGTATTACGTGATACGTATCACGTAATAACGTGATAATATCACGTAATAATGTGATACGTATCACGTAATAACGTGATATTATCACGTAATAACGTGATACGTATCACGTAATAACGTGATACGTATCACGTAATAACGTGATACGTATATAAGCCCCCAAAAAAATTTCCCCAGGTGTCAGCACTACGCTTCCGTAAATAATGACTATAAAACTAAAACTTGTTGTAGCGTCCCGGTTGAAAAGATTGGTCTCTCAAACTGATGGTTCACAATTCCTTTAATTTACTGCCTTGCATGTGAACACACCGTAAGAGCTACAAAAAATAAAAAATAAAAATAACATCAGTAACTCAAAACAGTATGTTGCCTTTCACCTTACATGTACAATAAAATAAAATAAACCATACCATGTTGCGACCTTTTGTGAATTTTACATAACATAAAACATTCAAACTTGTAACCTTTTGTATTACTAAACATGACTAAATTACTAAATGACATGAACACCTTCTGGTGGGCAAAAACATAACCGTTACAGCATATAACCGTTACTCTTAGTAGCAACGACATGAGCACCATCTAGTGGGCAAAACAACCGTTGCCCTTAGTAACAACCAGTAGACAATACTCGTGAAATATAATTAATTACATTTATACAACAAAACTCCAACACCAACCTTGTTCCCTCATCAACCAGGTGCTAATCGTTTGCAGCTTAACATAACTTATATTTCTTTTAACAGCGGAGCACTCCTCCTCTCTGGACGTTGCGGTTCTTCTGTACAGTTTGTGACACCTTGTCATTCTGTGACTTTCAAAATAAAAGCATTAGTTGCATCATTGATGCAACAGAATAGTGAACACTTATTAAACAATGACAAATAAATATTAGGTCATTTACACTCCCACCAAATCATTAGTTTAAACAAATGGAGCGATAATGATTTCCTAATGAAGAAATGACCTGTAACCTTAGAACTCTATGAAACGACAATCGATAAGAAAGAATGAACATTACATTGCAGAATGTTTGGTTGGTTGGAAAGGGACCAAAACAGTCCATTCCACAAAATGTAAATGGCGGAGATGGATCTAAACGCTCTGTTGGAAGATCAGACATTTTCTGCTCCTCTGTGCCTCTTCTGAGTCTGCGACACCTTACACATTGTGTATAAAATTTGCTATTGCTTTGTTGATGCCTGGAATCCAAAATCCATTTGATCTGATCTCATTGATTGTAAGTCCTTTCCCTTGGTGTTGCACTTTATTGTGGAAATGAGCTATTATTAGCTGAGTGACATGGTGACCTTTTGGAACTATCACTGGATGTTTCAGTGTGGAAGAGAATGAAGCATTTTTGAGCCTTCCTCCCACCTTAAGGAGTCCATCACTATCAAGAAAAGTGTCCATTTGAAACAGTTTGCTTTTGTGAGGAAGTGCCTTTCCATGTTTGAGCATCTTTATCTCCTCTGCGTATTCACTTGCTTGTACATCCTGTAGAATAATGCATTGTGCCTTTTGTCTTTCTTTTACTGTACTGTGGCCTGTTGTTTTATCTCTCTTGACACAGCGAAGGAGACGAGCGATGGCTTGAGTGACTTTGTACCATGAGGAAAACTTTGTTAACCTGTCTGATAAACCTTTCTTCTCCGTTGTGAGCGTGTTCAGTGCATTTATCCTTTTAACCTCTGGATCTCCAAGTGGTACGTTCCTGTCAATGTCTACAGCGGGAGGTATTTCCTTGTCCCACAGAAACTGTGGCCCTTTGAACCGCCTGATGTTATGAGCTCATGTATGCTTGAACCTCTGGAGGCAATGTCCGCAGGATTTTGCTCAGAAGAGACATATCTCCACTGCTGTGGGGAGCTGTTGAGCCTTATCTTTTCAACTCTTAGATCACTGGGAAGGGAATCATCCCAGCTTGTGCCTTGTTTGCATGTCTCTTGAAGTACTCTTTTTCCTTTGAGTACAAAGGGGGAGATAAATCCCAATGGGTCATAAAGAGATGCCACCATAGATAGGATGCCACGTCTTGTCGCAGGTTGGTCGTTGGGACGAAAGCAAAACCTGAGTGTATCTGAGTCAATGTGCCAGTGAATGCCTAGCGCTCTTTCAAGTTTAGAGTCATTAAATGCTATGTCACACGCTTGCTGTGGAGATGCACGTTCAGATGCTGGAATGCTTTCTAACACTGTTTTGTCATTACTTACAAACTTGTGTAGTCTGAGGCCACCTGACGCACAGAGCATCTGAGCCTCCTGAGCAAGCTGAATAGCTTCCTTGACACTTGCAGTACTTGTTACACCGTCATCTACGTAGAAATCCTTCATTATAAAATGAGATGCAAGGGGAAACCGTGTCTCACTTTCTTTAGCAAGATGCCTTAATCCGTAATTGGCACACCCTGGTGAGGATGTGGCGCCGAAAAGGTGCACCTTCATTCGAAACTCTTGGGGCTCAGTCTCCAGGTCACCATTTTGCCACCATAAAAATCTTAGATAGTCTCTGTCTGCTTCATACACATGAAATTGGTGGAACATTTTCTCGATGTCACATAACAATGCAACTTGATGCCTTCTGAACCTGATGAGAACACCATTTAGATTGTTCAGCAAATCTGGGCCTGGCAGCAAATGATCATTGAGACTGTTACCTTTGTACTTAGCTGAGGCGTCGAAGACTACCCTGAGTTTGTCTGGTTTTTGAGGATGATATATCCCATGGTGGGGAATATACCATTTTTCTCCTTCCTTCGCTTCATTGTGCACTTCTTCTGCATCACCCTTTTCTATGACTTCACTCATGAATCTTACATATTGATCCTTGTACTTTTGATCTTTGGACAGTTTGTGTTTGAGGCTTTGAAGTCGCACAGTGGCCATAGGTTTATTGTCCAGTAAAAGCGGTCTCTCCTTGAATGGAAGTGGCATTTCATAATGTCCTTCATTGTTCTTGTAAATGCTTTCCTTTAATGTATTCAGGAAGAGAATGTCATCTTGAGACACTGACTTATTGTCCTTGTTATCATCTTTAAAGTCAGACTCGAGAACCTTGACTGCATCAGCTGGAGTTATTAAGGGGAGCTCCTTGACTGTAACTCTGTGACACACACTAGACAAGCTTAAAGAGTTATTGTGAGATGATGTGGGGCCCACAATACTCCATCCCAATGCAGTGAGGACTGCATAGGGTTCATTATCTCCTCCTAAGATTACCTGCTTTGGAGCCAGTGCCTTAGAGCAATTGTAACCAATTAAAAGACCAACTTCACATTCTAGCTGTGGAGGAATCTCATTAGCTATCACCTTGAGATGATTCCAGTGCCTTGCCGTTTCACATGAAGGAATGTTAGAGCGGTTAACTGGTATACAGTCTTTAGTATAAGCAGGAGGGAGTTCAATCATTTCTGAGGAGTTGTAGCTTCTCACTTTGAGACCTGAGACACGTTCACTTGGCATAACAGCATCTTTACCAAGCATTGTAGTGAGCTTTAACCTTATTGGGGTAGACTTAGCCTTGAGATTGTCAGATACACATTTGTCAATGAACACTGTGTCACTTTGAGTGTCTAAGAGTGCATAAACAAGCATTTCTGTACTTGGATGTTGCTCTGAAGAAACCCATACTGGTACAATCATGGACGTGCTCGCACACTGTTTGTTGGTTTCTGTCTTGAGAGACAGAGTAGTTGCAGCCTGTTCTGTGTTGGTCTGAATTGAGGTTGTGGCTAATTGATAGTTGCCATAGTTGAAGTCGTGCAGACAAGTGGGATGTTTTTTCTTACACACTTCACATACAAGTCTGTAACGACAATCCTTTACGCTGTGTCCAGGTTTAAGACAGCCATAACACAGTCTTTCATCCTTTATGTATTTTTTTCGTTCTTCAAGTGATTTGCCTTCAAATTGTGAGCAATTGTGAAGTTTGTGTCCATTGTCTAGACAGAGCATGCATGGTGGGTTAATATGTAACCTTTGATTTGTGTTTTCAGTCTCTGTTACTGCCTGTGTGTGCAGAACACTGGAGGTGGGCCTTTTTTCCTTTTGGTAACCTTTACCGGTGATTGTGGTGAGGTCTGTAGAGTGGAGAGCCTGAAATGATGTGATTGGGTTACACACAATATCTGCTTCAGAGGACATAAACTCAGCAAAGTGTGTTAAACTTGGAAACTTCCCATTTTCTTTCATGAACTGTGTGGTTTGACGATTCCACCTTGCAGCTGCCCAGTCTGGTAACTTTTGAACAAGTTTTTGGTTCTCTTCACAATCATTGAGAATGTTTAAGCCTTCAGTGTGGGGCATAGCCTCTTGACATGTTTGAATGAAATCAGCAAATGCTCTAAATCCTGTAGAGTCTTTTGTTTGTATTTTTGGCCATTTTGCTAACCTTTCTCTGTACGCTTTCTGTACAACAAATGGATGTCCGTACCTTTGGTTGAGGCGTTCCCATGCATCCTTGTATGCGTCACTGTCGTTTCTGTAGAAGATGCCATCAAGTGTTTGTCGAGCTGGACCTTCTACATATTTCTTTAAGTAGTGCAACTTGTCAGCAGGTGAGATGTTCTTTTTATCAATGAGTGAAACAAATGAAGCTTTCCACTCAATGAACTGTATTGGTTCACCTGTGAACATGGAGGGCTCTGGCGCTGGCAGTCTGTTCATGGAGATACTGTCCTGAACTGCTTGGGCTAAATAAAAGATATCTGCTTGTGGAGATGAGGTGATTACATTACTGTTAGGTACTTGAATGGGAGCAGAAACTGGAGGGGCTTTCTGAGCTGCTCTTCTCAAGTCAACAGAATAAACGCTGCCCTCACTCTTTATTTCCTGATCATAAGTTATTAGTCTAGCTCGTGCAGCCTTCAACTCCTTTTCAGCCTTTAGTCTCTCTAACTCACGTTTTTGATATTCAAGCTCCTTTCTTTGCCTTTCCTCTAAAAGTTGAATTTTTTCCTTTAGTTTTTCCTCTTCTAGTAATGCTTCATACTCTACTTCTTTGGCTGCTAATTCTGCTGCAACCTCTGCTCTCTTTGCAGCTACTACTGACCTTGCAGAGTACGACTCACTGACAGAACTGTAAATAGATTTAGCATAGTCTGGTTCTAAAAGCTCACGGAGACGTATCTTCACTTTTTCATTATCATAATCATCTACACCTGAGAGTCTTTCATGTGCAACCTTGATAATGTCTCTGGTGACTGCTTCACATGCATCTATGAGTCGCCTTGTGTCACTGGAGGGAGTAATTTTTTCCCTAATTTCCATAAATAACTTTACAACACCATCTCTTTCCTTCTCTAAGATGTCCATGAGTGAAGCAATTTGACTGTTTGTTATGTCTCCCTTTAATTGTTCTCGTGTTGTACGTACTTGTTTTTTCCATTCATCATAAACTTTGAGAAGCCGTTTTTCCTTTCTGTGGGCCTCCTCCTCCTGATACGCCTGCATCCTTTCTGTAGGCCTTCTGTGACGAATGGAGTGTAAAGGCTCCTCTTCATTGTTGACCTGGAGGTCCTCTGTGTACTCCTTTTCTGCTTCAGATGCTTCCATGCTGAGGGCCGGACAAGATGGTTGTAGTTGACCTTCAGATCCCAGAAGACCTTGGTTGGAGCCGTGGAGCTGGAACCTTGAAGTGACTCTCACTAGGACTTTGGTGCTGAGCGTGGGTTGAGCTCCTTCTCAGCTTGGGTCAAGCTCTTACTGTAGCGTCCCGGTTGAAAAGATTGGTCTCTCAAACTGATGGTTCACAATTCCTTTAATTTACTGCCTTGCATGTGAACACACCGTAAGAGCTACAAAAAATAAAAAATAAAAATAACATCAGTAACTCAAAACAGTATGTTGCCTTTCACCTTACATGTACAATAAAATAAAATAAACCATACCATGTTGCGACCTTTTGTGAATTTTACATAACATAAAACATTCAAACTTGTAACCTTTTGTATTACTAAACATGACTAAATTACTAAATGACATGAACACCTTCTGGTGGGCAAAAACATAACCGTTACAGCATATAACCGTTACTCTTAGTAGCAACGACATGAGCACCATCTAGTGGGCAAAACAACCGTTGCCCTTAGTAACAACCAGTAGACAATACTCGTGAAATATAATTAATTACATTTATACAACAAAACTCCAACACCAACCTTGTTCCCTCATCAACCAGGTGCTAATCGTTTGCAGCTTAACATAACTTATATTTCTTTTAACAGCGGAGCACTCCTCCTCTCTGGACGTTGCGGTTCTTCTGTACAGTTTGTGACACCTTGTCATTCTGTGACTTTCAAAATAAAAGCATTAGTTGCATCATTGATGCAACAGAATAGTGAACACTTATTAAACAATGACAAATAAATATTAGGTCATTTACACTTGTGTTTAAACAACATTTTGAATGATTGTATTAAAATATATGAAACAACACAAATTTAAACAAGGTATTTTGATACTTTATTATTTATATCAACATGTTTGCGTTAAATTAAAAATGGTTCCATATTTCTATTCTATTCTATTTATTTTTTATTATTTCAAAATAAATGCCTGTTCAAAAACCAAATTTATCCGACGTGTTGTGTGACGTCATCACGTCGGTGCCGACGTGCTCGGCAGACAGGAAGTAAAACTATCAGCTGATCCCACTGGTCTTGCTGCTGTTGCTGCTGCTGTTGTTGTTATGCGAAGTTCCCGTTGCTCCTGCTCGGACTTCGCTTTGCTCTCCTTGTCGCCTCTGGACTTTGGAGACCCGTTAACGGGCGGGGAGTGGACGTGACCGACGTTTTACCGGGAGGAGGGACGCGTTTCGTGACGGGAGGACAAGCTGCCTCTCGGCTAGTTTAGCCCCGCAGACAGAGAGCGAGCACCCGGAGAAGAAACTCACCAACAGCCCCCGAAAGAGTCTTCTCTCCCGATTAAGTCGTTGTGGGCTGCGATAGTAATTACCCCTGGCTTGAGTTAAGACTTTTACAAATGTCTTTTATTTATATTTTCTTTTATCACCAACACAACAAACGGAGCAGCTAACCAGTTAGCTAGCGTTAGCTTCTCGTCACATCGCAAAGAAAACAAAAGATTTGAAGCTTTCCGAACCGCCGACTTGTGACAGACAAGTTCAGATTCACATTCAGGGGAAAATGTTTATGTTTACCTCTGATTGTAATGTTTAATGTCAAGTGTTGTAAAATTAACTTAGTGTATGCATGTTGCTCCTGATCAAGTTCTTTATTGATATTCTCGCCACTTATCCGCTCGTATTCAGGTGGTTTTTATTTATTTTTAGAAGCACACAAACAAATATTGTGATCGATTAACAGCTGGCCTTGTATGCTGTAAGTTTGCTGACAGGATTGCGTAATGTGTTTGCGTTCCAGCTGTCCTGCTGTGCTGTGTCCCTTTTTAGATTAACAAGCCTGTGTTTGACAGGTTGGAGCTCTTCTAAACATTTAACCCACTTCATATTATAACGCTCCGTTTCAACAGCAAGGACATGAAATAAAGTTTACCTTCCAAACAAGGCTCATGAGCCTGACAGTTTTAGAACAAACAAGCTGATATGATCTGACTAAAGCCACCTGAACAGGTGAGCAGAGGTCAGGGAGAGCCAGCAGGCAGACAGGGTCCCATCGAGGTGAGCCGAGCCGCCCCCCACCATCACTGCCAATGCTGGATCTGGAGGTGGTGCCTGAGAGATCACTTGGAAATGAACAATGGGAATTTGCCTTAGGTGAGAGTCAAATCACACCTTTTGAGTTCGATGATGTCAGAGGTGTTTGTGACTTTCTATTTGTTTGTTTTTTAGGGATGCCCTTTTCCCAGGCCGTCTCTATCCTCCAGAAACACTGCCGCACCGTCAAAAATGTCCAGGTGCTATACAGCGAACAGGTAAATCAACGAAAACATTCACAAAGCACATTTGTAAATAGTTTTAAGTAAAGAGCTGCGCAACAACAATATAAAAAAAAAAGGTGAAACCAACAGTAAAGCACTGGCAAGTTTAGAAAATGTCTCGAATAGAAGTAAACAGTGAACACTATCAGTAAAAGATCAAAATCTGCAGTAAGAATAACTGTTTTTAAAAAATATATATTAAAAACAGGAAGCGAAGAAGCCTCATTAAAATTAGACATCGGATTGTTTCAAAGTTTAGGAGCTACAACTAAAACAAATCTGAACTCTGAGCGTTAAGCTTGTTTTCAGAAAGACCAAAAGCAGCTGATGTCTTTAAGAAACTGGTTAAGGTTGAATTGTTAAACAAATATAAATGAATGTATTTAAATGAGTCAATCAATCAATCAATCACCTTTATTTAACCAGGTAGAGCCCGTTGAGATCGAGATCTCTTTTACAAGGGTGACCTGGTCAAGTGGTCAGCAGCACACGTCACATTGGCAATAGGCATTTGCACTTATCAAAAAGAAAATAAAGAAAACTACAATCACAGTAAACAGATGTTGACAGTTCAAAACCAACAGGATATGACAGATTTCTATATACATTATATACAAAACAAGCAGACAAAAAAAACCAACAATGACATGTATATTGGATAAGTAGTGGTTAGAAACATCTGCAATGGTCAAGTTTCTTGATGACATTTTCTACTACGGTTGACATAAAGGATCCAGGAGAGATGAATGTTGATAGTTTCAGATCTTTCTGTAAGTTGTTCCAGGCTGAGGGGACGGCGAAGCTGAATGCTCTTTTTCCTAGTTCAGTTCTGACAGGAGGAATATATATAATTGAAAATTAAATGAGTTATTTACTTATTACAGTATTATTTATAGGAAAAAAGCAGATTTAACAAGATATTTTCTTCATCTGCTACCTTTCATTTGATATTTTTTTCTTTATATGTTTTTCTTTTCCAATTACTGTACATATATGGTAATTGTTTTATCTCATTATTATAAAATGAATACATTAAATGAAATATCTCTGGGCTGCACGGGAACGTAAGTTGGAGAAATATGAGGGAGCGATTCAGATTATTTCTATAGCTCCAAGTCACAACAGTTGTCTCAGTGCACTGAACAAAAACATTCACATACATAAGAATGGCATTAGTAAAAGTTCTCTATCTCTAAGGAAGCAGCAGATTGTGTTGAACCTTCACTTCATTGCACTTTCCAATCCTGAGCAAGCAGAAAGGAGACAGTGGAAAGAAAAAAAATCCTTTTTAACAGGAAGAAACCTCCATCAGAACTAGACTCAGGACAAGCTGCCATCTGCTTTAACTGGCTGGGGTTTGAGAGGACAGGAAGCAGAAACAAGCACAGATTGACAGGTCCAGGTGTACTTTGTGGCGACCATCTTACGTAACAAACCTACCAACTGAGCCACCGTGCTGCCCTGGATCTTGAACCTTTAAATTAAATCAAAACTCGGTTGATTCTGTGAGCTTTTTTAAATTAACGATCAGTTTGGTCTGAGTATTCGCTCTAACTGAGGTGAACCTCATTGACCAGATGTTGGTGTTGAATTACCAACATCTGGAGTGTTGGTAATGATCAGGAATGTGATGATGTGCTGTATGCAAACTTGTTGACCTGTGTGTTGTCGAGCTCAAATGTGTGTTTGCAGGAATGCAAAATCAAAAAAGGCGTTCATGCAAACTGGTTTTTATGCCACGACATCTGCTGAAGCTAAAATACACAAATGGGGTGCACCAATATTTTTTTTAATCAAGTACAAGTACATTTGAGTACTTGCCAAATCCGAGTACCAATTGAGTATTAATAAATTCATTACACTTCATACAAATGTTGACTGGACTGTTCCAGATCCTTTAACTGTCTCACTGTCCTACTGGAAGTTGGACCTTTGTCTCAAATCCCTGGAAGAGTTTCTCTGTATTTTGCTCCGTTTTTCCTTCAACTCTGACCAGGTTCCCAGTCCCACTGCATGACACTGCCACCACCGTGCTTCGCTGTAGGGAAGGCATGATGAGAGGTGGTAGATTTGCCTGCAGGCATGTTCTTTGATGTTTGGTCTCATCAGGACACAGCACCTTGTGAATGTTTGATGTCTCTTTCCTACCGCTTTCATGAAGCCCAGCTCTGTGCAGCTTCTAGTGGTCCTATGCACAAATAAGACCACCATGAGATCTATCAGGGTTGTCTTTGTCCTCCTGGATGCTTCTCTGATATATGTCCTCCTTACCTGATCCATGAGTTTTGATGGACAACGCCTTCTTGGCAGCTTTGCTGTGTCAGCATTATCTTTCCATTTTCCAATAACAGATTCATTGGAGCTCTGTGGGATGTCCATGGGTTCTGGAATATTTTCTAGAACCCAGCCCTGATCTGTTCTTCTTAACAAATTTTATCTAACCTGTGTAGAGAGACCTTATCACCAACAAACTGGTTGGTCCACTGTAGGAGTGTACTGCTTAGTGGGGAAAACGGTTTGTTTGGGACTTCTCAGATTGATGAAGGCCTTTGGATGGAGGGTGAAACATCTCTCAACAACAACAGCAAAATAAAGAAACTGTCCAGATGACCTGATTTAATGTTGTTTTATTTAGAGAGGTCCTTGGTCTTCATGATGCCTCTTGATTGTAACCCATACTATTTAAAAGTGTTGCACTGAGTGTTGTGATGTTGGGGCTTCAAAGCAAAGAGTCTGAATACTGTATACATATATGCATGCACCACTTTGCAGTTTTGTATTTTTTTTTTTTTTAAATCACAACAATTTATTTTTATATTTAACTTAATTAATCCGGAGTATTTTTAAGAGTTGTTGATTTTAATCAAATAAAAAGTTGGATTAAGTTCCAGGTTTGTAGGCGACAAGAGGAAGTTTACTAAGAAGAAGGGTAAATAGTTTTGAAACTTGCATTTTATTTTATTTTACTCCAAATTTGCTGCCTAGTTGGATTATTTTAAAAGCTGCAGCTTCTAAATGCTCAATATTCTGCTAATTTGTCGACTTTTAAATTTTTCTCATGTCCAGATTCTTAACAACCCTCTTAAATGAATTTAGTTTTAAATCTTAGTTTTCTTGAGCTGATTAATCCAAAGAAAGCTTTGTCAAATTATCTGTAGCCTTCAGGGTCCATAACAGTGAAAATGTTGAAGATGTTTCCGAGACCTCCTGACTCGGGTTTTGGTCTGACCTGAGCTCTGCATGTGAGAACAGTTTCCCTCATTTTCTCTCCAGACGCCGCTCAGCCATGACCTCATACTGAACCTGACTCAGGATGGGATTAAACTGCTGTTTGACGCCACCAACCAGAGACTCAAGGTGACGCTTCTGGCAGAGACGGCGACCTCCAGAAGCAATGATGATCTTGGTCCTTATTTTGATTATTGTTTTCATGTGTGGCAGGTGATCGAAGTGTACGATCTGAGCAAAGTCAAGTTGAAATACTGGTGAGTCAAAAGACTCGAAGATGATACAAACCTGACAGACGTTAAAGCAGCACCAAACACTGATGGACCCACGGCTGCTCGTTACCTGAATCATCCTGCGTTGGTGTGTTTAAACGTTTACTGTAGCCTGATTGGACGTAACTCGCTGCGTTTGTCTTTTCAGTGGAGTCCATTTCAACTCTCAGGCCATCGCCCCCACAATAGAGCAGATAGACCAGTCATTTGGAGCCACGCACCCTGGAGGTACTTTAAAAAGTCTTCACCGCTGCTCATATCGTCTCGTGTTCAGATTTCTATGATCTCACTGGGTGTTTTTAATTTCTGCGCCTCCATCCAGTTTACAACCCTGCAGAGCAGCTGTTCCTCCTCAACTTTCGAGGACTGTCCTTCTCCTTCCAGCTGGACTCGTGGAACGAAGCTCCCAAATATGAGGTGAGGAGGTTTGGGCCGGGTCGATTTTCAGGCTCTCTGAGAGCTGAGTGTCTGTTTCTTCCAACATCCTGGTTTGAAGGGGTTCACCAGATGCATGTGGCTCTAAGTCTTCAGTTGAATTGTGATTTACGTTGGAATATTTTATGCCTTCATGGAATTTTTGTCATTAATTTGCAGTAAGAACTTAAAATTACACATTTAATTTGTGTTTAGGTCTAAAGTAAAGGAATGACTCGTAAATTTGGGGAGAAGTTTGGACTTTGATTTTAAAGTTTCCCAAGTATTTAAGAAGAAAAAAATCTTGGCGAACGTTTTGTTTTCAGACTTTATTCCTTTTTTTTTTTAAAGATAAAAATCCACATTTATAAATCCAAATTGTTTCTCATTAATAATAATATATGTTGTACAACACTAAAGGGCCGTGCAAACTCCATTCGAAGTGTTGAAATTGTGTCATTGACGTAGCTGCGTGACACAAATTGCGTCCTTTTGTTCTCAGAGTAGCTCCGCCCCTTCTCAACACAAGGCTTGGGACAAACTTTTTCTCACAGGCTTACGAGTCAAGTATCGTGGGATTGGTCAGAAGTTTCTGGGCGTGGCCGTCATGTGGAAAAGCGCTCGGTCATTCGGCTGCACGACTCTTCCAACAAACTAAATTGGTCAAAAGTTCAAAACGTCCTGGATGGAGGTCGTGCACAGAAGAGTCTGTCTGCTGAAAAGCGTGGCGCTCTCCTCACGACAGATTTGTGGCCAAACGGCTGCAGGGACAGAGTGGAGACTGATGGGAAGAAACCCGCAGTGATGTTTACCGCAGGGGGCGGAGCTTCCCAGGAGCTCTGCGCCGTTTGAAAGGTGTGAGAAAACTTAACGTGACCACGAGTCGACTGTTCGTCCATCAGGCCGTTATGTTTACTCAGGCGTAAACTCAGAGAAGCTGCTCCCATGTTCAATGAAGACAGGGTACAAAAAACTATGCTTTACATTTTTTGTTACAAACTAAAAAAATAAAAAAGATTGTGAATAAGCGCAGAACAGATGGAATGCCCCCTCCCGCTTAGAGGCGAATCTGTGCTTCAGGTGGAGGAGTCCAGGTATCTGGGCGTCTTGTTCCTGAGTGACGGTACGATGGAGCGGGAGGTGGATCGACGTACTGGAGCCTCATCCTCTATAGATCCTTTATAAGTAAAGAGTGAACCTCTTTATTGAACTGCATATTTGAGGTTTTGAAGACACAACAGCTTTTATGGAAATAAATGCTCAGGTTTCTCATTTCTCGTCCTGCAGATTCCACATGGAGCCATGGTCAGAAGGATGCACATCTACACTGGGAACAACCTGCAGGAAACAAGGTCTTTAATCATCTCAGTGACAAACGGCCACATGTAAAGAATATAAACCATCAGTACATCCATCATCTTCACCCGCTTCTTCCTTTTCGAGTCGCGGGGGTCACTGGTGCCCATGTCCAGCCATCGGTGTGCGAGAGACAGGGGACACCTGGACATGTCTCTAGTCCATCACAGGGACACGCAGAGACAAACAAGACAACCATTCTCTCTCACTCACACCTAGAGACGATTTAGAGTTACAGTCAGCCTAACATGCATGTTTTTGGTCTGTGAGAGGAAACCGGAGTACCTGGAGAAAACCCACACATGCACAGAGAGAACATGCAAACTCCACCCAGAAAGGTCCCGGTCCGGGATTTGAACCAGCGACTTTCTCGCTGAGAGGCAACAGCTCTACCAACTGAGCCACCGTGCTGCCAGAATAAAAACCAGAAACTATGATAAAACAACGTAAATCTGCTTTTTTTTCTGTGTCCTCAGAGCTCCTGCGATGCCGCTGGCTTGTTTCTTCGGAAACATCTTTGCGGAGTGCGTGGATGTCCTGAAAGATGGAGTGGGCCCTCTGGGGCTTAAACTCCGCCTCATCGTTGCAGGTGCCACACCTTTACGTGACTTTTAGTTTTCCACTCCGGTAGGGTGGTTTCATCACGAGCCATTACCTCTGTTTCAGTTCTGTACATGCTGTTCTTGCGTTTGCAGGTTGTGGTCCAGGTGTGATGGCGGATGCTAAAGTCCGGTATCTGGAGAGGAGCATCTTCTTCGGAGATTCCAGTCAGGATGTTCTGGGTTCTCTGGGCTCGCCACATAAAGTCTTCTATAAGTCCGAGGACAAGGCAGGAGCTCCTTCTTCACACATTTACCCACATTTACCAGCTTTAAGGAAATAAATAAATAAATAAAAGTCTGTGTTGTGTGTTTCAGATGAAGATCCACTCTCCGTCACCTCACAAACAGGTGCCCTCCAAATGCAACGACTACTTCTTCAACTACTTCACCCTCGGAGTGGTACGTGTGAGTCTGTAACGCGGGTTCAGAACATATCCCTTCAGAAGCTTCACGTAAACATGTTCGGATGTTGAATTTTCTGTTGAGTTTCAGAGAAGGGCAGATCAATATGTTGTGCTCCTTGATTTATTAGTAACGTTCTGCCACAGACATTTTATGCACAGATTGCAAAAAAACAGCCTTTTCTGTTGGGATTATTGTCCCCCTTTACGTACCGAAGAAAGGACTTTGAAATACTCGCTGTTAGTCCGTCTTGTGGCACAACTTGAAATGAAAGTTAGATACTGACTTCCATTTTGGTGCGAGGTTGCATCTAGGCGTAGGATAAGTCACCATCAAACGTTGGGTTGCCACGTCAAGATCCAAGATGGCTGTCACTATGCATACACACACGCTCGCACACCCCACTTAAATATCTTGCACCAAAAACATTAACATTTACTTCATTCTCTGTTCACTTCCAGTCCAGAAAGACACTTATCTCTAAAACTAATGTACAAACAAACACTGTTCAAGTCCCTCAGCGTCATCGCCTAATGTTTGTTTCTATGTTGTTTTTGGTCGAAGCTACAGAGAACCACTACAGAGGGACCAAAGAGCCACATGTGGCCCCAGAGCCATAGGTTGCAGACCCCTGCAGGACACCAGACTGTCCCTCTGCATCCCTCATTTCATATTCTGACTCATATATTCATTCAACCTTTACTTAAACAGGTTAATCCCATTGAGGCTCGGGGACTCATTAACAAGAGAGACCTGATTTTAACAAAGAGTGAGGACAACAAAGACAACAATAGACAATCATAAAGGATGTTTACAAACTGAGAATAACAAGTGAAAATAAAATGGTATTTAAAAAAAAGTAGCAAAAAAACAGCTGAATTGTAAGGTGGTGTAGAAAACTAAAAACAGGAACATGTCTGCATCGTTTTTTTCCCATGAACTTAGCAGATGTTTGAAGCCACTTAGAGAGGTCAACGTCGAGAGCTTCAGATCTTTTTGCAAGATATTCCAGGAAACAGGAGCGGAGTAGGAGAAGGCCCTTTGGCCTAGTTCAGTCCACACAAAGGGGACACTGCATGTACTTTGTAATAATGTCCTGAGAGCGCACGCTAGCTGCACTCACGCAGAGACATGTAGGAGGAGATGTATGAATGCAGCAGATCAAGAAGTGATTTAAAGATGAAAATGTACCAGTGAGAGAGTGCGTGAAGCTAATGATGACCAGTAAACCAATGAATACAGGATGCAATGGTGGGTCCAGTAGTTACAGCCAGTTATGAATCTTACTGAACCGTAATAGACAGCATCCAACATCTGCAGGGTGCTTGTAGGATTGTTCATGTAAATGATGTCACTGTAACCAATGGAGAGAAGGAAAGTTGCAGTTACAAGGTGTTTCCTAGCATTCAGAGTTAGACAGGATGTATTACTGAAAAAGAAATTTTAACTTTCAGTTTCTTAACCAAGTTTTCCACGGGGAGCTTAAAAGAGATATGCCAATTGCTGACCTACATTACTGGTACCTACCGTATGTAGATTGTAAAGAGAGTGGACCCTAAGACTGAGCCTTGTGGTACACCATTGTTGACTGTTAAATAACTGGAGGAAATACCATTTTGTTGAACACATTGCCTTCGATGTGAAAGATAGTTAAAAACCAACCAATGGTGTGTTCTCAGAAACCAATTTCTAAGACCTTATAATTTGTCATGGTTGAAGGAAACAAGCTGCTGAACTAATCTGGTGCAAATGTTGACGTCCAAACAAAGCAGCTCCATGTTGGAGGCGCCTTTATCTCAGAGCAGAGAGGACGCCTGCTGCTCGGACGGTTCTGATGATCGGTCTGTCCTGTTTTTCAGGATATTCTGTTCGACTCAACCACTCACCTGGTGAAGAAGTTTGTCCTCCATACGAACTACCCCGGGCATTACAACTTCAATATGTAAAAACATTTGATTGTTTCACCAACTGTCTTTGATTTTCTTTATTTTTAATCAGTGTTAACTTATTTTCCGTCATTGCAGATATCATCGATGTGACTTCAAGATTCCACTTGTCATCAAAAAAGGTGAGACCGTTTCCTGTCGGGTGTTTCATCAGCACTGGAGGATCAAACGTTCCTCTAACTTCTTGTTTTTGACTTCAGAAGGAACCGATTCTCAAACTGAGGATTGCATCTTAACGACTTACAGCAAGGTGAGAGAGTGATTGTGGGGGGTGTCATTTTATATTTTTATTTTTTACGTGTGAGGCGAGTTG